>PVKB01000090.1:981188-1235894 GCA_004027205.1 Ctenodactylus gundi | reverse complement strand
TATCCTATATATTATTATGCATATTATATATATATACTTAAATATATGTATTCTATATGTCCTATGTATAGCCTACATTTACATATACATCCTATGTATAAGTATCCTATATTATGCTCAGTTAAAGAAGCAAAATAGAGAAGTGTAAAAGAAAGAAAAGTTAAGAAATGTTGGACAGAAGGATGATTCAAGGGGTAGAGATAGAAGTAAAGGGAAGATCATTGTGACTATTGGTAGTTTAAATAATAATTCTTTTTTATGGGTATAATTTGGGGTGATTAAATTCTGTTTTAACTTTTTGATATCTAAAGTGAATAAAATGACCTCTACCTCACAGGATTATTAGGACAAGTCAGTATTCTGTTTTTAAAGTACTTTCTGTGGACTATACACATACCTCATTTTAAATAAGTAGTAGTCATAAGGAAACTATTGCACAAAATAGGGAAGCGAAAGTGAAACACTTGTATAGGTGTTTGAGATGTTGCGTCACTAGTCTTAAAACATGGTTATCTTTTCTGCAATTCTAGTCATAAACCAGAATATCAGTTCTTAACATTCTCTCTTAAGGTGACAATAGAAGATGTTATTATATATCTTATTTCCAGGAAATCAGAACAAATTTTCTCATCTTTATCCCATGAAAACAGTTTTAAAAATTAGCAGGAAACCAGTCTGCATGTTTTAAATTCAGCAATTAGTATTTTTTATTGTTTTAGCTAATTTGAAGGATTGTCTTTATCAGAGTGAGGTGAAGTTAGATGCTGTTTTTACAAATTTTTATGAGAAAGCTAAATTAAGTAAAAATATCAAAACACACTGCCAGAGTTGTGCTCCAATTTGATCTTCCTGTTGCAGAATTAGCAGCATAGAACCTCAAGATAACAAGGAAGAAAATAGAAATGCCATGAGCTCAGTCCTCCTCCCAGGCCTGTAGATGCAACAGCCTCAGGCACTAAGGTATGTCAGCAGTATTTTTACAGGAACTTCAGTTAACAGCTACCCCAAGAGTCTGAAAGCTGTTATGGATCTGACCCTGTGTCAAAAAGTAAAGGTTACAAGTCACTTACTCCTCCTGGCATAGAAAGACCTAGCAGAGGAGGAAGAAAGGACTTTGGAAGGATATTTTCTTAACATGTAAAGCATCCTCTGCCCTTGCAAATATTTGAGGTCCTTTTGGATGGCAGATGGAAATTTACTAAAGGAAACGTGGAAAATTTAAAAAGTAGCCTTAAACTTAAACTTCCATTTGTTTGAGAGAAGGGGGCACCTTCTTTCTCGGTTCATTTGATATCAGATTAAATTCACATTCTTGTGCTGTGAGACTGGGATAGTGCCACTCTTAAATTAGGTGGGAAATTTGGCAACTCCCTGTCTAGTTGATCATAGTCCGGAAGGCTGCCTATTTTTCTTGAATAACTTGAGAAGAACCCTTAAAATTCTACTTACAAATTGGAATTAACATAAACATTCAATTGCAGGAGGTAACCAAGCACTCTTTTTTACTCATTTGATGAAATATAATTCATCCATTTAAATACGATTAAATTTTCATATTAATAGTCGTTGTAAGGAGGTTAGAGAGCAGGGTGCAGAAATGTGTATAATTGTGGGGAAAAAGAAATCCTTCCACGTTGTTGAGGAGACTGTAAACTAGTAAAACCACTATGGAAATCAGAATGGATATTTCCTAAAAACTGGAAAAGAGAAATTCCCTTTAAACTAAGTATAACTCTCCTGTGTTTCTTTTAAAAAAGTTAGGGACATAATATTGCAGTGATACGTGCATACCCATCTTCATGGCATCACAACTCAAAATAGATAAATCTTTAAACCACCCAATATGTCCAGGAACAGGTGAATGGATAAATAAAATGTAGAATATACAAAATACACATGGGAATACTACTCTGCCATAGAGAAAAATAAATGTAGGCCATGTGCAAGAAAATGGATATACCCTAACACCATTATGCTAAGAGAAATAATTCAAACCCAGCAGGTTAAATACCTCATGATTTATCTGATGTGAGAAACCATAATATAAGCAATCTCAAGAGCAAAATAAAAGAAATGATAGGAACAGGGAGGTAGGAACAGGGAGGCAGGCTGTGGACAGTGGAAGGGGGCCTGGGGAAAGCTGAAGGTAGGAGGGTAGGGTGCAGCAGGGGAAGGAAACACGATGAAGATGTTGTTGTCTGTGCACCAGTTTTCCAAATTGGATGTAATGCTTATGTATTGCAAACATTTGGTAATAAAATAATCGTAGGAAAAATGATTTAAATAGATAAAAATATTTTTCAAACCAACATTCACATATCTGCATGGAAAAACAATCAAATTTACACTCAAAACTATGATATTTCATAGAATGGAGTCTTGGATTTTTTTTCTTGCCTTTAGTATTCTGATTGTTTTTTTTGGACATTCTATTTTGTACATAAAATGGGTAGGGGAAAAATGTCTCTTCATAGCAGCGTGTTTTGACAAATGTTAATTGAGTGCTTATGCGTGCTAAGCCCTGAACTGAGGTACAGAAAGCCATGGGATAGAGCTGTTGCCCATATAGGTGCTGCTCACAGTCTCAGCGAGAAACCAGACAGTCGAACATGAGATTAAACACTATGAGTAGAATGCAGCACTGGAACACACGCAGGTGCAGAAATAGACCAAAGGAAGGAGTGGTTTACTGAGAAAGTGCGAGGGACCAGAAAAGGCTTTTTTTTTTTTTTAACTGTCATATTCACTTAGTGATTGAACTGAGGACTTACGGCAGGCCAGGTCTTATTGTTGGTGCAAGGGACACAAAATCAACAGAACAAAGATTTCTTTCCTCATAGTTTGAAAACACTAGTGGACAAGATTGTTAATAAAAAATAACATGTAGACAAAGGGGGTGTAAAACGAGTGTATACATAGTTAAACTTTAGAGCCAAGACATTTCTTTCTCATTCAGTGAAAATAATCTAAAGTATCAGGAATGACCCACAGGTGCTCCCCCCCTCAGCAGCACATATACTAAAATTGGAAAGAATGACCCAAAGGGTTTTAAGCAGAATCATGGAGAATGGGAAGAGAAAAAGACTGAAAACAAACTCCTTGGATACTCCACAATCAAGAAGTAAGGAAAAGGAAAAATAAGGAAGAGCTAGAATGAGCAACCTGTGCAAGACAAGGAAAAATCTAGAAGCACCTACTCTGGCATTCTAGAAGCTAACTAAGAATATATTTCCTAGGGAAACAATGGCTGTGTTCAGTGCTGCAGATCAAAGTGGAGGCTATTTGGTACCTTTGTACAAGCAGTTGGGATGTTAGCTCCACCGGAGTGGGCCTATGTAGGGATAAGAAAATGGTTAGTAGAAAAGCAAATATAGAAACTTCTTTCACGGAGTTTTCCTGGAAGGATTGCTAAGAAAACATGCGATAGCTTCAGAGGTACAGAAAACTTAAGACAGAAGAAATGACATTACATTCTTATGACGATGGTTGCGATTTAGTAGATCGGAACATTTGCTCAGCAAGGAGAGAGCAGAAGACTTGCTGAGGATGTGTCTGTGAGTGAGTGAGAGGGAGGGGAACTTGTACAAATGGAAACGTGCCAAGATTTGTCTGCAGGGATGTGGGGAAGCACAGATTGGGTGTCTGTATGCTACTGGGTGAGAACATGTGGTTGTGGAAGTGTCCCACTGCCTGTTTCCATTTTTCTTCCTGGTCAGATGGAAATCAAGCGTATCAACTGAGAGTGGGTTTAGAAGAGGACAGATGTGTTTGTTGCAGGTTCCAGGCAAAAGGCAGATGAATTACACAGAAGAATGAGAGTGAGTGGACTAGGGAAGTCGAGTGCCATTACCTGCCCGCAGGAAGTACTTTGTTAAGATTCATTGTCCTTAAGTTAAAGAGACAAGGTCCTGTGCGGGTGGGTTGTTTTCCTTCACCCTCATTCAGTTGCAATTGTAAAGGTAAGAAGTAGGCAGGGTTTCAGCTAGACGGTGGTTTAGCCAAGGATTCTGGATGAATGGAAAGGAGCAAGAGAATGGATGAACATACAAGGGAGTGGTAACATGATTAACTGTGAGATTTACACGGGATAAGAGGCATCAGTTCACCCTACCTCACGGGACAGTGGGGACAGTCACCAGCTCCCTTCCTGGATCTGTGGGGCATGTGAGCACACCAAGGCGCACATTCCCCTTGCACAAACCAGCCAGGGAAACATTTCTTACTCAATGGCCAATTACTTTACTGACTTTTCTTTTGCAAACAACTGCACCTTCTTTATTTCACATATTTTAATTTTGGAAACTAAACAGAAAATAAAACCACAATACTGGAATCCAATTTTATTGTCAATGGCAAGAATTGGGCTGGAGCTTTTATTTCCTTTAGACACAGGAGAAGAGTGAGAAAAAGCAAATACAAAAAGTAAAATACTACACAGGGCAGAGGGAGCAAGGTGGGACCAGGTTTCCCCTTCTGGAAATTCCTAGTCAAAAACTGTGATGGTGTTACGGGTGCTGCAGATAGTTTGCTGGGAATCATTTTAGGCATAGAGCAAGCAGAGGCTCTTGTCTGTTGAGGATCTTGATAGTAAGTGGTCATCCTGTTTAGCCAATAGCCACCCAGTTATCAAAGTAGAATATAAGACACTCAGTTTGTTCAATAGAAGTTTTTACAGAGCATCTAAGATTTGCTTACTTTTGTGTTAAGTAGGCAGTTTTATTTTGCAAGGTTACTTTTAGAAAATAAAAAAATAAAATTCTTATAAGATATTGAAGTCTAATGCCTTAGAGAACATTCAAGACATCTTATCTTTTCTCTAAATTACTTCAAGGCCTTTTGTAGCTGAAATCATTTCTGATTAAATTAACACCTGATTCTAAAGAAATAAAAACAAGTGCATAAGCAGTAAATGTGCACAATACACACCCAATTTGCCTTTATCTTGTGCTACAATTTAATTTAGTGCTCCAGGCCCTGGATGGGTTGTTATCTTGAAATATTGCATTAAGCTAAGTGATAACAAAGTTCACAGAACTATTTTCATTTGTAGATAAAAGCAGAATGAATACAGAGTCTTTATTACTCAAGCATTAGTAGCTTCTTTTAGAAAAAAAATTATTTTAAAGCATTTTGTAAAGTACTTAATAATTGATTCCTGATGTTGTTTTATATAAGAATTTCTGCAGTCATTTTAAGATGGGTAATAAAATTATTAAAACAAAATGAATATTTCCTTATTAGAAGTACATGTAGGCTATTTAGTGATTTAAACTATATTCAGTATCAACCGTCTTGCCTTTTCCTGGTGTCCATACCTCCATTTTCACAGTACAATTTGATTTTTCCCCCAAGAGACCCAGGTTTTCCTTCATTCAAAGAATTAAACTTTGTAAGTTGAATGTAAAGACTGTAACCTGATTGGAAAGCCATAGCTCTTTAAGTATTCAACCTAGGTTTCTATTTGGCAGATCCTAAGTTGTTTCGCCAAAATAGACTAGGCAAGGATTAAATAGATTGCCTTATCTTTTCTCTCACTACCTTCAACTATCTAATACCCTAGATCTGAGTTTGACTCTTGCTTAGTGGTTTGGCCTTCCTTCAGTATGATAACCAAAGCTGCTTTGTTTTTTGGAGATTGTAGGCTGACCTGGGCACTTTCTACCAGGGTCTCAATACTTGTGCTATATTTAATAATTCCATCTTGATGGAAGGAGTTTCTGCTGTAGTCCCTTTTGGAGAAGATTGGAAAAGAAGCCAGAAGATTAATTGCCTTACTGTACTGTAGTGTGTAATAGCCTGCTTTTCATTGCTGGAACAAAATTCCTGTCCCCCACAACTTCAAAGAGGAGAAAATTGAGTTGGCTCATCATTTCTGAGATTCTGCCCATGGTTGGCTGCCTCCACGGCAGAAACGTCAGACTAAAGGTTAGGATGCAGCAGAGATGCGTAATTATTGGAGGCTGGGAAGCAGAGTCCAGGGGAGGAGAGTCAGAGAGGGAGGTTCCAGGGATCAGGCAGAGTATCCAAGCCCCAACTCTGTGACTCTCCCAGACACACACAGAAGTGTATTTCACTAATCCCCTAAACAAGTCGTAAGCCCATCAAATTCATTGTCACTACTACCTGTCATAAGGAGGAAGGAATCCAAAGGCTTAGAAAGACTTACATATTGCAGTGGACTTCTTATATAAGACCTGCTGGATGTATCAAGTAAACACGTGACTTCTGCATCTGGCTTTTCAGGCCATATAGTAGGATGCATACAGGAGCACTCCATTAGCAAGCAAAGGGACATATATGAAATAAGGCTCAGGCAGACTCTGAAAGTACAGGTAAGTTATAGGAGGAGTGGTTCACTGGTCCATTGTCTTTATTTCTGCTATGTTACCTTCTGTCACCAGCTCACACTTTTAGTCCCATGAATAATTTTCTACCACCAATTGAATATGGAAGAAAAAATTCAGACCTGGTTGAACGTTCCTGTGTGATGTATGTGTCAGGTATTGTGGCCCAGTGACAAGAAAGTTGGCCAATTCAAAGGCATATGCAGAATTATCGTATTCATGAGGATTATAAAAATATGATTTGAGTTGTCTTTAAGATCAAGTAATCCCACTTAAAAAGATGAAAGAGAAGGCTGTGATTATCACTTCATGGCAGTGGTGCACAAGAAATGAGAGTTGGAGTGACGTGGAGAATCTGGCCCGTCTGTGGAGCATCTGTAATGTTCTTTGGACTTCAGATTTTATCATTAACAGAGAGGACAGGTAGCTTGTGAGCTGAGTACTGAGTGCATCAGAAGAGACTGTGAGAGCATATTGTTTGCAGTACAGAAAACAACGGAGAAATTGTTTTCAGCTCTAGATATCAAGTGCTCTGCTATTATACCTGCTTAGTTGTAAGGACGTGATCCCTGATGTAGTGGGGAGAATATAAAATAATATTAAAGAGAGATTCAGTAGATTCCAAAGGAAGAACTCAAAAGACCTTTGAAATGGATTAAATAACATATTTTGTAATGTGGGCATGTGTGTTCAGCAAGAGGATAATGTAGGTAAATTACATTGTAATTGTTGTTGGGTGCGTAGAGTTGAGAGGATATGAGTAAAAGAGAAAACGAAGGTGGCATTATGATTTTTTTGTTGCGTGGCTTGGAGAAGACAGTCCTGTCAGGAATAGGAACAGAAAGAGGAAGCATTATGTCTCATTTCAGAGTGCTGTCTTAACACTGAATGTCTACAGTGTGCCAGGTACTTCCGAAGCATATTTTATGTGGTCTCTTTTTTAAGCTTGTGTATAAATTTGATGGTAGGTGTCGTTTCTTCTACCTACTTTGTAACTGAAGGATTAAAAACTGAGAAACAAAGAGGCTGACGTGTATGGAGCTGGGGTAAGCAGAAACAAAGCACAAATAGTTTAACTTGTAAATGTTTTTAGAAGGAAAAGAGGTAGAGAGGATCTATCTATCTATCTATCTATCTATCTATCTATCTATCTATGCATGCATATATATATATATGCATGCATATATATGCACATTCAATTTGAAGTTATTTATATGAATTTCTGAAGTTGATATGGTAGCTTGAGATCCTGGTGTGGAAATCAAGTCCCTGAGCTACTCTCATTTTCAGCCATAGAGTCCAAACCAAGATAAAGGGAATGATATGGCTCTCATCTTATATCAGTTGATGTTCTTAATTTTAATATTATCGATCTCCTGTTTTAAAAAAAGGGCTTGGGCAGAAGCAGAGATAAAATTGATCATCTTTAGCATTAAAATCAATGTGCAAAAACGTGAAGATTTACAGTAATAGCACATAGGGATCACCTTCTCATTGCTACTTTACTACATACTCACAGGTTTTCTTTAAAGACTCCTCTTGGCTCTAGGCCTGCTTATTTGTACTTTCCAAACATATAGTTCATCAAAAAAGTATACCATAAAATATTTGTAAACAATTCTCAGTTCAGAGCATTCAGTTGACCTTCTCGTGCATAGATGCATTGGAATATTAAAAAGATTTGAGGCTTCTCTAAGTGCAGTCCATGAAATCTTGTTTAGCAGGTGTACCTTGTGCCTCCTGACAGTCAGTGCTGTGATCAGGAAGTAAGCATACTGCTGGCTTAAACCAACTCACTTAATTTTCTTAATTACAGTAAAATCCAGAATTATGACTTTTCTCATATTTTTGTGAGTCATTAAGTTGAGGATAGAGTATTCCCTATCTCCAAAGTTGATTTCTTCATTCTGCTCTTTTTGTGAAAGTCATCCTAAGGAAATTGTGGTAATGTATTGGAAAACGCTGATTGTTTCTTCTAAGAATATACGTACAGTACTATATGTTAGCAAATGTATTATGATCATATATATTGTAGTAAATTATCCTGTCATGATGATAATAATATAAACTTTTCCTAAAACAGGTAACAATATTTAGACATTGTTTATATGTAATATTTTTTCTGATTATAAATTGAAGTAAATGCTGAGAATCATAAAAATGTAAAAACTATCTCTAATTGCATTATCAAAAGGTCATTACTCTACCAATACCTCAGATTGGAGAGTCATAGCCAGGATATACAAGGGACTGAAGAAAAAGAAGCCCCTCAAAATCAAAGACCCGATTGAAAAATGGGCAAAAGAATTAATGGGTAGTTTTCAGATGAAGAAGTTCAAATGGTAAGTAAATACATGAAAAGATGTTCAACATCCTTAGCTATAAGATAAATGCAAATCAAAACATCACTAAGATAGCATCTAACTCCAGAGAGATTGGCGTGTGTCAAGAACACAAACAATAATCAGTGTTGGTGAGGCTGTGGCGAAAAGGAACCCTCCTGCACTGCTGGTAGGAATGTCAACTGGTACAACAACTATGGAAAGCAGTATGGAAAAAGACTGGAAATAAATATCCCCTTAGATCCAGTGATACCTCTCCTGGGAATTTTCCCAAAAGAGTTAAAAGCAACACGTAACAGAGATACATGTATACCCATGTTCAATGCAGCACAACTAACAATAACTAAAATGTGGAGGATACCAAATTATCCATCAACAGACCAATGAATACATAAATTGTGTTATTTATACAGAATAGAATACTATTCATCTATAAAGACAGACAGGTTGGAGGCTTCTGTAGTTAAATGGAGGCAACTTGAGACCATCATGCTTAGTGAAGTGAGTCAGAAGCGGAAGTTGAGATATCAAATGGTTTCTCTGATATGAGAAACTCAGATCTCAATTATTTTGTAGAACTTAATGTGGGGAATAATAGGAAATGCAGGGTGGGGGCATTCGAAAAGAGAGAAGGGAAGGATTTGTAACTTGGCCATAATATGTATGTGCAGAAAATTCTCAAGATCAATGTAAACTTTATGTTTTGCACTTATACATATCAATAAAGTGGGGAAGGAATGTGATGACTGTATTGTTTTACACGTTTCCCTTTTGTTGAGATTTTACTATACATAAAGTGAAATATGACCCTTCCTGTATTTATGTATATATTTTAATTCTATTTTTTCTCATTTAACTTTAGAATTACTCTCTCCTATCAAAATAGATCTTGATATATAGACAGATCTTGACTTATTATTTGGGAGAATTGTCAAAAGGTGAAATAGAGAAAAGATTGGATTTATTATCAGAGTCCCAGATTCACTTTCATTTTTTGTTGTTAGTTAGCTACATGCCCCTGTTTTAGACAGAAAGCATTATTAGTGTTCGTTTCTACATTTGTATTTGAAGGAACTGTTGCCGAACGACTGCTAGGGTCATCGTTAGCTGATGCATGTCATCATCCTAAGATTTTCTGTCTTATATCAGACTCAAAGAGTATCGGAATCACCTGGTGTTAGAGAGTAATTAGCTTTTCCTGAACACTTTGCATAATACTGTAGAATCGTATTTTATTATACTCATAATCAATTACCAGGCAATATTGATTAGGAAAAATGCATTGTTGTTGTGACCTCTTACATTTTCCATTCTAAATTTAAACAACAACAACAACAAAACCAAAAAATTTTACCTTAACTGAGAAGTAGTGGTTTGTGGATTCACCTTAAAGGATCTGAATTCTCAAGGAACTGAAAGAAGGTTTTCAAATAATAAAATAATTCCCAGTTTGCTCTTACATTGTTAGGGGTGACTGATTACACACATAAATTCATCCTGAAAAGACATGTGAGATATCAAAGTAACTGAAATGATTTAGATTTTACTACTTTCTGCCCAATGTCTGACATTTTGGTAGGGCTTTGACTGATTCTGTGGCCAGCCATGGGACTATTATTTAGGAAAGTAAGTTGCTGCTGTGTTAGTTCATACCTTCCTTTCCTCATAAAATCAAGCCTCCGTTAAAAGAGGAATTGGTTTTATATGACAATGCAAGGAGCCTGTCAACCATAATTTTGGCCACAGAGGGAGGCTGTCCGCTGCTGTTCTAAGCCATCGTTGCTCTTTAAGTGACGCAGTAAAGACATTTTTCAGGATCCTTTTCTGTGCTTCTGTGATTTTCCTGTGATTCAGTCTGGATCAGTGGGCCATATTATTAGTAAGATTCGTTGTCCTTGGGGATCAGTCATTGGTTTTTTTACTTTATTGCACATTCCATGTATCTCCAATGAGTGGGTATTGGAAAGAAGTTTCCAGATATGAAGTAAATGGGACCTTATTGAGTCTTTCTTGGGACTGACCTGTCTCACTCCAATCTTGTGAAACTCTTGATAGAAAAAGGATTGTCACCTCGAGTTCGAGGGTGTGTGAAATTAATTCACATTTATCAATGGATATACTTCTTAGGAGCTGGATTTTTAAATGGAATAAAATATTTTGAATTTAGTTAATTTAGTTTAATTTAGTTAATTTAGTTAATGAAAAGCAAAGATTCAAGGTTAAGGAAAAATAAAACAATATGGGAGCAGGGAGAACTGCTGCAGGAAATTGATGTGGAGTCCTGGTGGGGTACCGATAGGGGCTTGAGAATAGCCTCCTAGTCTTAAGCCACCCAGTGTAGTTTCTTTGCTGCCTGGCCCATCTTCACAGTATTTGTAATTTCTTCCTATGGCTTTTTTAGAACGTCAGTAACATGATGAGCAAGAGGGGGCCTTAAGAAGGAGTGGTTTGGAAATAATTCTGTGTTTCCACTATGAATAAATGTCGGCATTTTGGATCACTTGCTTTATCGTAGTCTCCAAACATGGCTCCCTAAATTGATACCTGAAACAAACAAAGTAAGAACATGCTAGCGTGGGAGCTTTTGCCCCTCCCCCTCCTTCAGGGGCGTTCCTACGTTCAACGTCACTTTCTTCCTTGTACTTATTCCAGTAAAATTTACTTTCAGTGAAGAAGGAAAAAAAAGCTAGGTTCATTTATTAATTGGTTACCATTTATAAATATTGCTAGTGAACCTGGCCTGCAACTGATGGGAATATAAATCGTCATAGCTTTTTTTGGATCTGGCAATGTATACCCATTATCTTTAAAATTTCATACTGTTTATTCTTGCAATTTCACTTGTAGGAATTTTACATGAAAGGAAAAGATAAATAAGCACATTTATATTTATAATGAAAAAATATTAGGAACAACTAAAGGATCTAGCTATAGGGCAATAGCTAAATTATACTACTTCCATCATTTATGGTTTTATACAATCATTAAAGAATCATATTCTCCAAGAATATTCACGTGTGTATTGAGCTATTGCATAATACTGAATGAGAAATGCAACTCTTTATATTTAGTATTTTCAGAATTTTAAAAATCCCCCTCAAATTGCATGCTTCCTACAAGTGCAAGTCAGAGTGGATAAAATGCGCCTTAGGTTAGAGGAGCTAATGAACAACTAGCACGTGGATGGAAACTCCTTGCATCCTACACACCAAACTGCAGTTAAAACAATCTTGGTTCACATACTTCTTGTAAGTAGAGACTGGATTAGTTGTATAGTGAATGGGTCCCAGGGCAAAATTAAAATTCAAAGTTCTGTCTTCAAAAATTATTGAACACTTCAGGTTTCAGGAGAGTGGCACCAAGGCAGTAAACCAAATATGGGGCTCCTCTAAGTTCCCAAACTCTTGTCGTGTGTGATTTCCTGTGCTACATGCCTTTGGGGCTGGCTTGGTGAAGACCATGTACGTTGTCCTTTGTAGGTAATGCCAGAAACTTTAACAGCTAACACATAGATCACTTATTGTTCACAAACCTGTGTGTTTTTGCCGCTAGGGACCACAACTGACGTGTTTCCCACCAGATCTGTATGGCTACACATTTTATATAAGTGCACATTTCTACACATGGCTCTGCCAAACCTGTGCTCGCTTGTATCCACCGTCAGACTATTGCATATCTTTTAGCATTTAATTTTGTCATCTGAGATTTCTTTGTATTGTTGCCCAAAGTACTATCCTAAATTATGAAATCAGAGGAAAAAAACTGCAAGGACTGTGATAAACTCTTACACTCAAGGCTTCTGTGTGAGATGCTCAGTGGCTCAGAAGCACTTCTTAGTGTACCAGGCAGCTAGAGGCCTTAGGAAGTTCTCAGTCACAGTGCAAACTGTGTGAGTATTGGAGACCCACCTCAGAGATCATTAGCCTGGCCTGTTTACGGGTATGTAAAGTTCTGAAATGAAAACATGTGTAGTTGTGATGGAAAGCTGTCCCAGGAGACTTCATGAGGACTGGGAGTGCTGTGCCCAGGTATATAAGTTTTGCCTCAGTTATGCTGCTGGTGTGATGAATTTCTTTTTATTATGGCAGTCCAGGGAGATGTTCCCCTTAGGCCATGAGACAAGTGACTTTAGAGGTGTGGCTTAGGAGCAATGATACCGTATTCTTTTTCTGTGAGATGGCCAGAAGGCACCACTATTCCAGACACAGCAGCAAACCCTTGAACCACCACGTGATTTTTAGTCTGACTTTGCAGTCTTCATGTTTTCTGAAACAGGAATTAAGAGAGAAAAATTATATGTAAAATTATACATACATATATGTGTACTTCTTTTAGGAATGAGGCATTTGTGACCCATGAGACATTTTTGAATATTCTAATTTTCAGTTCTCGTGTAATGATATTTTAAAAATTTTTCCCAAACCATTTAAAAAATGTGTCTTGGCAGCAGCAGTGCTGTCAGGTGGTATGAGGGTTTGGTCCATGGACAACATACACTTGGCCAAATTAAGTCAAAAGATGTTCTTCAAAATAAATAAATAAATAAATAAAGTGAGAAATGGTTGACCAAATAAACAAGCAAACAAATCAGATGTAATTAATATTACATAATCTGAATAGAAAATGAATCATTATTCAAAATTAAACTTTAATCATACCAGGCTTAGTTAAATTTTGATTAGTTGATGCCACAATTCCGAAACTGTTAAGGATCCTGATAGGATTTTGAGTAGAGTACATTTTGCATTATAAAGTGAATCCATACTTATGACGGAGAACTTGGTTAAGTTTACAGGCACCAAACGTTTACGACATCAGTCCTACTTGTCATCCAGGGATAAGTATTATTGACCATTTAGTATAATTTTTAGATTGAATAAGTAGATTTGTTTCTGTAAGGTTCTTTTTAAAAATTTCCCTGTTATTTCCCTATCCCCTTCCCACTCCCGCATCCTCCCTTTCTTTCCCCACAAAGTCTATCTTCATATTTTCTTCTGTACTTATTTCTTTCATTTTTTAATGGTTTGGTTTTCTCATATTAGAGCCATCATGTGATATTTAACTTTCTGGGTCTGATTCATTTCACTGAGCATCGTAGTGTCACGGTGCATCCTAGGAAAGAGTTCTCAGCGTTGTCATGATGGTTTTCCCTGATCAAGTGTCACCTGACTTCCAAGCTGCTCACATGCAAGTTCCACACAAAAGGTCGGCAGCCCGAGCAAGGTCTCTCTGGAGCAGGCTCCATAAGGAGTCCAGCTGTGCCTGCCCAGGCACGAGTGTGTGGCCCAGAAAGTAGGAGCACCCCTTGTCTCCTGCAGCTGCGAAATGTCTGTTACTTCCTGTGTGCAGCATGTGATGTTTTTCTGAAACCAGTCACTGGAAAGTGACACTCAGCATGGGGTTGTGCTCTGCTTGAGAGTTCCTTGCCCCAGGGGAGAGATATCTGCCTGATTAGAAATCTAGCCCTGCAAAGTGTCCTCCAAGTTGTCCTTCAGCCTGTCTGCCTGCCCCCTGCATATTCAGTCAAGGCAGGTCACAGCTGGATAAGTATTGTATTCTTGTCTGCTTGACCCTGTCAAGTCCCAGGCCCACTCTTCCACCTCTTGGCTGAACGTGGATGTACTGGTACCGTCCAGATGCATTTTTGCTGCCCCAAAGGCAGAGATTCCTTCCTAAGGCTGCTGAGGCACTTTTCTGCTGAGACAGACTTACTGTGCAAACAACCGACATTGTAACTCCAGGAATTAAGTCTCCAAGGGTGGGGTTCTGAGCCCCTCTCTGCATAAACCACCCAGTGACTGTATTCTCACTAATTTATTTCTATTTTTTTCTTCCCTTTCTCCTTACTCATCTTTTGAGGAGAATATATAGAGGACAGATTGTAGGCACTGCTGTCACTACTAATATTTCTTCTGAATAATTTGTCTCTGCCTCCAGAGCTGTCTTCTCCCCTAAGGGCTTAGACTTTGGAAACCAGCTGTAGGATGGCAGGTATTTTCTCTGCTTCCCATTGTACCACATCCCTCCCTAAGGCAAAGTGCACAGAAAAGAATGGTGACTTTAACTGGGGCAGTGCAAGAGTGGAGAGAGAACAGCTAACTGGAGAAAAAGTTACTGGTTTCCATCAAAAAATTATCTCCCTATATTAGTTTAACATATGTTTTGTTTCCTTAATTTATCTTACCAAGACCTTTGACTTATGGAAACTGAATTAATGCCTTAGAGCCTCTGTGCAACACACCCTGAACATTGCTACCTTAAATTATGACTCTTTTTATAAGACTCGTATTTGTCATTTCAGGTTTTCTCCAGTAATAGAAACTTAGGAGTTATTACTTGTGTCCTTAATTCCTTCCAAGGGACCTGTGAAAGGTAAATCACCAGACATCCAGTCAGAGCATAGATGGCAATTTTATTCATTTTCGTAGCTTAGAAAGCCCCTGATAGCACAACCATTAAATCAATGCATTTTGATTATTACCATGTGTCCGTTAGTGGGCAAGACTTCTATTGAGAGGTTTCATTATAGTTAGTAAATCTTGGCAGTGGCAGATCCTGTTTTCACATGGGAACATTTATTTTTCTTTGCGGATTTTTTGGAACTCTCCACTTTTCATTTTCTCTCCATTTTCTAGTGCGAACCCAGAACATTTCAGAATAGTACTGTCCTCTAGAACTTGCTGCAGTGGCATTGGTGTCCTGTCCAATGCAGTGGCCACTAATTAGTTACATGTGGCTACTTAAAATGTAGTGAGTCTGATTGAGGAACTAAGTTATTGCTCTGATTTAATTTTGACTACATTAAATTTAAATAGCCATACAGAGTTAGGGGCTACCCAATTGAGCAGATTGAGCTCTGCATTAAATCTTTCCTACTATTTGCAATATTAAAGGTGTCATTGAATCTCTTGGTCAAATTTCCAGTATATGTAGCAATTCTCCAGATTGAATTGCAACTATTATGTATGACAAATATAATATAGTATTAAAAATAATTATGGGAACTTAAATTGTAGCCTTTAGAAAAGCAAATTTCTAATAGTTTTAGAATTCCTTGGTATTGAGAAGTGGAAAGTAGTTCTAGATGATTTAAGCTAATAAAAAAAGTTACTGGAAGGCAACAGTGGAATAATGGGATTAAAGAAAAGTGCACTTGAATTTGCGAAATGTAGGAAGATGTGGGTAACTCCAGAAAGCGAGAAAACAGTTTGTTTCCTGTTCACTGCCTCATAGCTGCAGTCGTCGGCTTTGGATGGCCCATGGGGGTAGATAAGTGCCATATGTTTCTTATGTCCTGGTTTTATTGCTTGAGTTTCAAAGTCACAGAAGACAGTGCTTGATTGGCTAACTGCTGTCATGTGGTTTTCCCTTGACCTGAGAAGCAAATTTCAGCTTTTCTCCCTTTGCTTGAGGAACAAAGCACCAATAACAGGCACCCATATCCTGCACCTGTATCTGTATCACAGTCTCACCTGCCTTGCACACATTCTGCACGCAGATGATGTTAGTAGAAGGATGAAAAATGTAGTGATGTTGTGTTATATATGTGCACGAAGTACTCAAGCATCATGTAACCACTGTACATTGCATGTATATACCAATAAAATGGGGAAAAATGCTGAGAATCTTTTGAAGACCTTGTGGGCTTATAAGATAGTATCCAGACAGATAAAAGGGATCTAAAGGATGAAGTTACTCAGTGTCTCCTGTATTTGACCCATCCTGAAAAAATTACTTAATTATAGTAAGTTGATAAATATTACTACTTGCTATTCTACCATTTTTATTTTATTTTAGAGATGAAAGAAGTTAGTCAGTTTAAAAAGACATAATGATTTCAGAAATGCTCTTAATGAATTCCAGAATGACCTAAGTATCTATTAGAGATTGGATCACATTGATTGTTTGTCTTGGTTTACATGTATACAGTATATATTGGTCTTTATTTAAAGCATGAGGTGGCATTAGGGACCATATCACCCAGGAGGGGGCAAAAATTTGTTCTTGAGCGAAAGGATGAAAAATCCTATTATTTTTAATATAAAACATAGATAAATACATAAAGTATTTATACAATATATCTGTAATGTGAATATTTCAGTAGAGGGAAATTGTTTAAAGAAAAAATATAAAATAGAAAAATGCTACTTAAGAAATTCAGAAAAAATGAAATGAAAAAAAGAGGAGTTAGGTGCCAAATTTATAGCTTTCTAAGGATTCTCCACAGGCTTGATGTTTCTACAGAAGCAAATTGTGTTCCTTAAAATATGTATTTGGATTATTTTTCCCTGGCTCTTTTTTCTATAGTTGAAACAGTCAAATCTTCAAGGAAACTTCTTGCTAGACATGTTTCGGGAAGTTCTGTGGAGTTCTGTGACTCCAGGACTCAGGGGTCCTCTAACAGGCTTCCTTTTTCCCCTAGCATGCCTGACCTCCAGTTTGAGAAGCAAGAAAATGACTGCAAATATCATCCCATGTGCAAGGAGGCACTTGGTAGTAAAAATATTGAACTAAAGTTCAGGAGACTTAGAGACCCGTGCAGCAGCCTCGCCTCCCAGGACTCTAAATTTTATTTTTACTTGCTATGGCCACATCCTCCCTTAAAGGTCTGCTGTTGAGGACAAACAACCCCCAAGAAATGATTTTAAATCAATGAAGGACAAGTGGATAAATCTTCATGTATGGGAACTGAGCTAGATCAGCTCACAATAGAAGGGATAATCTCTTGACAGTCCTAGAGAGTCAAAGAGTATCTCAGTGTGACAGGGTCTCAGGGCTGTGAAAAAAATGAGGTTTAAGTGCAGGCTTGTTGTTTCTCTGGGAATGCATAGTGGGTAGGTCTTAAAGCTGACGGGTAGCTGTTCTGTTCCTTCTGACTTCCTTTTTTAGCTGCCAAAGGTGGACAGAGCCTGTTGCTTTGGTAGGCAGATTCTTAAGGACTTTTGAGATGGGGCAAGATGGCAGGAGTGAGAGATGCTTCCGAGAAAGACTAAAATTTCTGGTAGGAACATGAGCAGTGGGGACACCTTTGGTTTGTGGCAAATTCATAATAGTTAGTAATGATAATAAGACCAGGGATAGTGGTGTAGCTTAGTAGTAGAGCACATTCCCAGCTAACATGACTCCTTGTGTTCAATCCTAACACTGAGGGAGAAAGGAAAAACATCATCAGCTGCAAAAATGTTGAATATTTACTAAGGATTTACTGT
The DNA here is from genome assembly GCA_004027205.1 of Ctenodactylus gundi. Classification (NCBI taxonomy): domain Eukaryota; kingdom Metazoa; phylum Chordata; class Mammalia; order Rodentia; family Ctenodactylidae; genus Ctenodactylus; species Ctenodactylus gundi. The sequence goes on along the minus strand of PVKB01000090.1, from coordinate 1,217,999 downwards.
CTGCTGAGTGCTTTTCATAAGTTATTTTCTAAATTTCCTCCTAGCATCAGTTTATTACTTATTTGCTAATTAAAAGGCTGAATCTTAAATGTGTTAAATGATTTGTTCACAGTAACAGACAGAAGATGATGGATTTGACACCTAAAGTCAGCCAACTGGGTAGTGTTTGGTTCTAGTATGATGTGCGTTTGGGGAGGGAGACAGTCAGGTAAGTCAGTTGGGAAGTGATTTAGTCAGCTATTGCAGCAGTAGTGCTGTAATAACAGCCATCTCCAAACCCCCAGCTTTCATTACTCAACCTTTTTTTTTTTTTTCCTAGTTGTTCAATTGTTTTGCATTGCAGCAAGTAGACTGGCCTTGACTGCAAGCTTTAGTCAAGTTTAAGCTACTCCATGAACCTTATTCTGAGTCCCTCACTGGAAGATCAACAACTTCCTCAGGCCTATTTTTCTTGTTAATTACTCCCAGGAATGTAAACACATAAACAGGTACATTTATTTTGTCATACCTCTTGGATCTTTACCTAAAAATGTATTGCTTCTGTCATTCGCAAGCTTTATATGAACAAGCACAAGCTACAGAGTCCCCCTGCAGTATTGGAATGATGAGACACTGTAGCAGCCAAAGGATTTGGACGTCCAGTTCTCAAGCAGAAAGGTTACCAAAATTGAGAACAATGATCTTATCATCCCAGGTAGAATTTCTGAACAATAGACCACCTGAATGCTACCCACTCTTTACATCTTCCATACTGAGGTCAAACGAGAATGAAAATTCAGAGCATGCAAGTATTTTGTTCCATTTTATGAGCCATACTGCACATTTGACACACAAACGTAGCATCCTCATCAGACAACATATACTTAGGTCTAGAGACACTTCCATTTTTATGAAGCTGTTCTTAGTAGGTGCATAAAGCTCATAACTCAACCTACTGTGGTGTCCAGCTACTTTTTCTTTCTTAGAAAATAATTATTTCCTTGTGGACTTGTTTAACATTTTATAGCATTCTTCCCCATGCCTCCCTTTGCACATTTATCGCACTTGCATATTTACATAATTGCTGACCAGTTTTAATTCTTTCTTGAGTGTTTAGACTCACTTACTATCAGCCTCCCTCCCTGCTTATTAGTGGCTTCCCTGTTGACCTGTTCTCCTATTCTGCTGGTCTGATGGTATTCCCAGCCACCAGTCATCAGTAAAGACTGCAGTGATTATTTTTAAAAAAGAAATTTGCAAGAAGGTGAGATTGGACTCCCACAAACGGTCATGGTGAACTGCACAAAGTGTGATAGAAGCTCCAGGCCTGGGTCCGAGAACCAGCAGTGAGCCCTGCCATTTCCTCTGCCCTGTCCCTAATTGTCAGTGACTCCATGGCTTCTGGGCGTCAGTGTTTTCTCTGTTGAACACAAAAGTACATACAATCATACACAACAAAACATTCTTTTTATTGTTTTTAGTAACAAAAAGATTGATTGTAAATAAAGAGCCATCAAGAGGGAGTTAAATAAAAATGATATACCTACATGATGGAGTATTTGTAGCCCCAGAAAGTTCTGTAATACGGTAAAATAAATATGAAATAATGAGGCAAAAATTCTAATTGGTTTTATTAATTTCACTTAGTCATTCTTTGAAATACCAAATGGGGCTCTAGACACCAGGCCTATAGTGTTGAGAAACTTCTCCCACATCTGGTATTCGACTGAAGGAAATAAAACAGAGGAACACAAAACTATAAAATTAGCTAGTGAAGCATGTATGCTACAAAGAAGTACAATGGAGTGTGAAGTGGGTTGTGACACACAGTAAGTATAAGTACAGAGACACCTCCATTTTTTATGAAGCTGTTATTCATAAAAGCTATTCACAGGCTTCGAAATTTCAGACATAGTGACCAGGATGGTTTCCTAGTTTTTGTTTTGTTTTGGCTCGTTTTAATTTTAACTTTTTTTGAGACAGGATCTCCCAGGTCTGAGGTGGTCTCACACTCACTACGTAGCACAGGCTGGCTTTGAACTCACTGTAATCCTCCTGCTTCGGCCTCTCCAGTGCTGTGCACCGTCATGCCTGGCTCAGCAGTGCTTTTCTGGTGATGGTGACTTGTGGAGTTCAACGCGGAGGATATTAGCTATGTTGATGATTTGCGGAAGGGTAGTCTTGGACGAGGAACGAGCACGGGCACCCAAGATGAGAGTATGCTTGGTGTGTTTGAGGGGCAGAAGGGAGACGAGTGTGATTTGAGTGAAGAAAAGCTAAGAACAAAGGGAATGAACGGATGGCAAGAGTGGGGAGGTGTTCGGACCGTGTAGGGACTCGAACTTCCTGATTAGTGAGTGCTGTCCTTGGCTTTACTATGAGCAAACTAACGTGAACTGGTGAGTCAGGCCAGGTTTAAGAGTAGCAACAAAGATATGGCAAAATGTAGAAAAAAATTTTTTGATAAATATCCCAACAAAGGGATTGGTTGGATTCAGAGAAAGGCATCAAGATTTAACTACTGTGACCCATTCGAGGAATAGGAAGCTGAGCTAGAGTGGTGACTTAAGTGAAATGACTTAGGTGCGGAAGATTAATATGTTAAGTACTGTATAGTCTCTCTGACTTGGAAAACCCAGAACACAGACATTCTATAGAACCACATGAAGTGATAGCCGGAATTGGGGGAGGGGACGAGAAGGGGGTGGGAGGGTCATCAATGGGAAGGGATTGTAAAGTTGATATGATACATATGTGCACGAAATACCCAAATTCATTGTAAACACTATGTATTACATATGTATATTAATAAAAATAGTGGGAAAAAGAGAATTCTGAGTAAAAGGAGCATCAGGTTCTGTTTGAAACCTGAACATCTTTTGCATGTACAAACGTTTACCTTTCAGTATTGAGCTAAGGCGTTTGAAATTTAACTTCACTGTTTTTCTTTCTCACATTTTCTAGTGTTGTAAATTACATAGTTATTTTTCTTTTCTCACGTGGACTGATAGGTGAGGCTACATTAAAGAATCTCAACAAAGATATAGTGAGATAAAGAAAAAAAGGACTTTTGGCAAATATCCCAATAAGGGGCTCTGCTAGACTCAGAGAAGAGGCATCAAGATCTGGCCACTGCAGCCAGATTCTAGGGATGGGAAGCTGAGCTAAAGAGTGGTGATTTGAGTGAAGTGAGTCAGACACAGAAGATTAAATATGTTAAATATAACATGGTTTCTCTGATTTGGGAAACCCAGAATACAGGCATTCTATAGAACGAAATGGATGTGATAGTGTGAGTTAGAGGGGGCTGGGGCGGGTCTAGGAGGGCCAAAAATGGGAAGAGATTGTAAAGTTGATGTGATATATATGTGCACAAAATACTCAATTTCACTGTAAACATTATGTATCACATATATATTACTAAAAAAGAAAAAAGTGAAAGAGAAAGGCAGCAGGCCTCTCTTCCCTGGGTCAGATACCTGCAAGTGCCTGAGCCCTGGTGCAGGGAGAGAAAGGAATTGTAGTTTTAAATAAGTTGAAAGCTGTAACTATATAAAAAAAACCAGGATCTCTTGGGTCGCTATATTTAGAGCTGCCTGAACGAAGAAGCTAACAACATTTAGAGGCACTACACTGATCTAGATATACTGCCGTGGTCATTTGTATGAGGTGGTGGCATGGGGATAATTCTGGACATGCATTTCATGTACAACTAAGAGAATTGCTGACCGACCAGTTTAGGCGTAAAAGAAGTAGAAAGTGATGTCAAGGATATTTGATCTGAGCTCAAAAGAACTGAGTTCTATTAAGTGAAAGTCAAGAATAGATGTAGGGAGCAGTTGCCAAGGAATAAATGGAGGATGTTATTTTTATGTAACATTTGTTGATATACACTTAAGTGACAATTCATAATAAAATGTCTAAAATGATGTACACAACATGGATTAACTGCTTATCTCTAAGGGTTATAATCATAAAGAAATGAGGATGAGCTCTTATCTTCTGATCCCAGATCTTTCCTTGCAGATGGAATGCTTTCTATCACACCCATCTTTGTCTGTTACTTAGCAGCTGATCAAAGGACACTCCACATGTGGTGTTCTCGAGTGAATCAGTGTTCAGCAGTCTGTGGAGCCGATCACGGGCATTTTCATGAGTCATAAAGTATGTTATAGTCATCATTGTAAGTCTGCTTCTTGGTTATGGATATTGAACAAAATGGTGGTAAAATGTTTGTGTTAGTCACTTTCACCGTATTAGAAAATGTAGTGACATCCTGATTCTTTCTACAATATTGCCTAAAACTAAAGGAGAAACCTCCAAGGGAGGTGTAGTTTCCTAGTGAGCTATCCTCCTCAGGGTAGATAATGCAGGCAGGCTCAATCAGTTCTCTGCCGGGCAGTGGGTCCAACCCTGGGAAAATCTCAGTAGCAAATATCTGACTCTTTTGTCCGTTTGGTAGTCACTGAGATAGCAGAGCCTCCCAGCGATGTTCAACACCCTTGGAATTAATAGACGCAGGACTCGCCACTGGTGTGCTCTGTGACCCTAAACAGCCTGTCTGAACTCACTTGCTCTATCCTAATTGAGAAAGAAAATGAGGAAACAAATACCACTTTCCTGTAAGCCTCATAGATAAATTGTGGGAGTGTCAGAGAGGTACAGTAACTTCTTAATTAATCGATTACTTAAGAAGCATACCAATACATTCATTTAAAATTATCAAACTTGAAAATTTTCTGTAATCAGAGCTACGGGAAATTGTGTTTTGATGATCATAACTCAGCTGGGTAGTTCTCTTTGCCCTTGCGAGAAGTAAATAAAACTTGCTGACATCAAGCTGTTTGGGACAGACACAAAACTGACATTCATGAGGCACCAGCATATAGAATAATGATGTAAAGGGGAATGTCATTCATTACTTTCACTTCTCAAAAATGCTTTAAAACTTGTTAAGATCTGTTTTTCCTTTCTAAGTGCCAGGAGTTTCCCGCTGTTACTCTCCCGGGAGTACCCATCCCGTGTGTCCTTCCTCAGGATGACAGGTGTGCAGGGGAAATCACACCAGACTTGATCGTGCTGGATCCCAAGAAGTGAGGTGCGGAAACTGAGGTGGCAGCTCTAGCAGAGCTCTAGCCTCATGCCCTAAGTAAAGTGAGGAGGAGGGTTTGGTAAAAAAGCGAAAATGACTGAATCTGCAAAAATGTACAAAATCATTTCTCTCATTGCGGTCATTTTCTTCGTCAGTGGTCTTCTAGCCCTTAGGTATTCCCCCTGGCGGACTTCTGTATTTATTCTCCAAACCTCTTTGTTGGTGGAGAAAACTCATCCCCATTTCTTAACACTCTTCTCAAACTCTGTGCCCTTCCTGTTCTTTCCAAGACTTCATTTGGATTAAAGAGTGGAGGAGAAAGTTTTGGGAAAACTTCTCTCTTCCACGTGGGTTGATGCAAACTGAAGATGTTTGCCATCTCCTGGTATCCTTCAGAGATAATTGTGAGGAACTGGATGGATGGCCTCTTTTGAAAGCTGATTGGTGCTGTCGAGTATAGTGGACACGGTGCTTCACGTCCCAGTTCCCTGTTCTGAACTGAAGAACTGATTTCCCTTGCTGTTGGAACAGGTACAAATGGACATCCTGCAGCTGTCAGCCCTCTGTGGGAGATGCTCTCAGGTGAACATTGGCTATCCACGTGTGATTTCTCTTCCTTCTTGGAGCAGAGGATTTTGTGTAGCTGACTGGAGCTTTATTTTGTTCACTCTTGCTTTCCTCTCATCTCCCTTGGGTGTTGAGCCCACAGGCACCCCCTGCCCCACTTCCTGCACGTAATCTCTGTCCTAGAGTCTGCTTCCTGAGGAAATTGATGCATGACATCTACTAAACTTGGAGAGAGATAATTCTTAGTCTCATAATTCTCATACTAATTATCCTTCTTAGGGAAAATTGTGCATATTTGTATCAAGATATATATATATATATATATATATATATATATATATATATATGCATGAGAATGCTCATAGCATTGTGATTCATAAGATTCTCAATTACAAAAAATATACATAGATCTAAATATCCATTAGTGAAGTGAAAGAATAAGGCATGGTAAACTCAGGCAGTCGGATGCATATACAAATGATAAAAATGAATGAACTGTGAATTTACAATGTGAATACATGTCTCAAGTCTTAAATTTAAAGTTGATTAATGCAACTTGTTAGTGCAGTTTGTTCAGCATAGTGGTTTGCTACTGTCACTGAATTAAGAATATTTAGATAATGTAGGTACAGCTTATGCTAGTTATCCCTGTCCTTTTTTATGTGGTTGTCCTAAATGTACCCAGGAAGTCCAGCATCTAAACATGGCTCTCTCTAATAGGATCTTGGACTGTGCCCATACTGACATGTGGTAGACAAATGGCTGACTTTCTCAAGGCCACAGAACACATGTAGACTATTGTTTTTTAACATCACTGACTAAAGTATTGCTTTTCTCAGCTGGGCAATGAGACAAGCTATCGAAAACATTGAGGATTCCTGAGGCTCTCTTTCCCCCATAACCAATTACTACTAATCTTGTACAGACTTATGAAGGTCTGTGATTTTTAACTTCTTCCATTTATTTCCTCATTCCTTTTCCCCATGTGTTTATTAAATTCCAACTGTGTTTGTAAGCTTTCTGTTACTATTGCAAAATAACAAAAGTAACTTTCTATTACTGTTACAAATAACTAAAATGATAAGCTTGTAAAATGAAAAGATTTGTCTTGACGAACAGTGTTGAAAGTTCCAGTGCATGATTACTTGTCTCTCTTGCTTTTGGGCCTGTAGAAGGCAGCGTATCATGGCAGGGAGTGCATTGTGGAGCAAGTTGCTCACTTTACGGTAGCCGGTAGCCAAAAGGCAAAAGAGAAGAAAAGAGCCATAGCCTGTCCCATGAGTCAGGAGACCTTTGTCTTATGAATATTTCATGACCTCCTTGGCATGCCATGGGCAGGAGTCCAGACTGCATGGGCCATTGTTAAATGCTTATCCAAATTGTAGCACCTACTTTGCACCAGCCACCATTCTTAGAACTAGCTGTTTGCATATGAGGAAGAATGAAAGACAAACACGTTTGCCTTACTGGAGTTTGTGCTGTCGGGAAACAGGCTTTCTGTACTCAGTCCTCACTGCGTCCAAAAAGGACAAAGGCAACGGTAAGGCTTATCTTGTTAAACTAGATAAAAGTCTCTTGAAGGAAAGTTAGAAAGAAGGAAAGAAAGGGACAAAGTAGCATTTGGTTCTGACTTTACCTAGAAGTACATGGTCTGTTCCTTGTAGGTCCATATATTATTTACATTGATTAAAGAGTTTTCTGGCAGAAATATGATCAGATCATGAAAGCTCGCAAATAACAAGGTGATGAAATCATTGAATCATCAGTAAATTTGAGAATTTAGAAATTGATAAATTCCTAGACACATATGAAAAATCAAAACTGAACCAAGAATATATAAAAACCAGGAATAGACTGATAACTAGGGATCAAATGGAGGCAGTAATAAAGTATTTACCTATGAAGAACAATCCAGTGTCTCTGAAGTCACCATAGAATTTTATGAGAATTTCAGGGAAGAGTTAGCATTAGTGCGTCTCCCACTATTACAAGAAACTGAAAGAGAAAGATCACTGCCAAACTCCTTCCTGGCAGCTAGAATCACCTTGATCTCAAAATCAGATAAAGACCTAGCAAAGAATGAGAACTGTAGGCCAATTTCCTGAATGAATATTGATGCTTAAATCCTAAATGGGGTCCTTGCCCATAGAATACAACAAATTATTAAATAGATTATGTCCCCTGACCAATTTGGCCTAATCGTAGGGATGCAAGGATAATTCAGCATACATAAATCAGTTAATGTAATATACCACCTTTGTTTGATCAAACCCAAAAATAACATGATCATTTCAATAGATGCATAAAAAGACTTTGACAAAACACAACATTCCTTCCTGATAAAACCCTGAGGAAACTACGTGTAGAGAGACTTTACCTAAACCTGATAAAAGCAATTTGTGGAAATCCTTCAGCCAACATCATCCTAAATGGGGAAAGATTGAAAGAATTTCTGCTAAAATCAGGATCAAGACAAGGTTAAAACTCACTCTCACCACTTCTTATCATCATAGTTCTTGGAATCTTCACCAAAGTAGTCAGGCAAAAGAATGAAATAGCAGGAATATGCATAGGAAATAAAGAAATCAAACTGTTCTTATTTGTGGGTGACATGGTGCTTCACAAAGAGGACCCCAAGAACCCCACCAGAAGATACTTAGAACTAATAAATTGAGCCAGATTGTTGGATATAAAATGAGTATATGAAAACCAATAGCATTCCTCTACAGCAAGAATGAAAATCCAGAGAAAGAGATCAGAAAAACAATCCCATTTATGTTAGCATCAAAGAAAATTAAGTACCTAGGAATCAGGTAACTAAACAAGTGAACGACCTGTATGCTTCAGACAATAATACTCTGAAAAAAAAAAAGAAATCAAAGAGAGTATTAGGGAATGCAAAGACGTCCCCTGTTTCCAGACTTTGGCACAAAAACAGGTAAGTGGCTCAGTGGAACAGGATTGAGGATGCAAAGACAATTCCAAATAACTTTGACAAATGGACCAAAAACATAGGCCAGAGTAAAGATAATGTCTTTAACAAATGGTACTGGGAAACCTGGCTAGCCACATGCTGAAGATCGAAACATAGACCACATCTTTCACCGTGTACCAATATCGAAGTAGATCAAGGACCTGGATATTAAGGCAGGAAATACTGAACCTACTGGAAGATAAAATAGGCAAAACCCATGAAGACTTAGGTATAGGCAGTGACTTTCTCAATAAAACACCTAATGCACATGGGGTAACCAAGAGTCAACAGATGATATTATATTAAAAAGCTTCTGCATAGCAAAAGACATAATTAACTGAGTAAACAGAGAACTTAAGAAATAGGGAAAAAAATTTCTCAGCTACTCCTTGGAAAAAGATTATATAAAAAAACTGAAAAAAATATCAGATCCCTCAAAATAAAAAATCCAATCCAAAAAATAGGCAGCTGAAACAGTTCTCAAAAGAAATCTGTATGGCTAACAAACACATGAAAACGATGTCCAGCATTTTGGCCTTAAGAGAAATACAAATCAAAATAACATTGAGATTTCATTTCACTCAAGAAAGTCTGGTATCACAAACTCAAGAACAAGTGCTAATGAGGTTGTAGAGAAAAAGGAACCCTACTGCATTGTTAACAGGACTGCAAACTGGTAGAGCCAGGACAGAAAACAGATCTCAGATTTGAAAATAGATATCCCGTTTGACGTAGTAGCTGTACCTCCTCTGGGTATCTTCTCGAAAGGGTTAAAGTTATCATAGAATCGTGACACAGGCATACCTGTGTTATGTTTATGTCAGAACAACTTGTAATAGGTAAATCTTGGAAGCAACCAGTATGTCCATCAACAGGTTAATGAAAAAGATAATGTGGTATATTCACACAGTGGAGTACTGCTCTGCTATGTAGAGCAATAAACTTGAGTCATTTGTGGGAAATGCATTCACCTTGAGACCATCATGCTTAGCACATTGAATCAGACACAGATGGTTAAATATCACATGGTTTCTCAACTATGAGAAAACCAAACTATAAAAATAAAAGCCAAATGAAAGAGAGATGGAAGTAAATAGGAAGACGGATTTTGTGGAGAGGGAAAGGTTTGTGGTGTGATTAGGGTGTGGGAATGGGGAAGGAAGTAAACGTGATCAAGGTGTGACATGAATATACAGCAATATCACATGCTCATTGTTGTGATCAGGTATCGTTAACATATACTAATAAAAGGAACACTTTAGGGGAAAATCATAGAATCTGGTCTAACTGTATCAGGAGTCCACTTCCATGTTTTGTAGCTTGTAGCTACCTCCGTGTTTTATAAAAGTGAGTTTCAAAACATTCTTCCAACTTCTGAATGTCTTAGCTTCACTACCATCCACTTCCTGTGTCCCAATCCTAAAATGACCTCCATGGTATTGGCAGCCATCTCCAGGGGCTGATTTTGGTGCTGGTGAAGTTTCTCTTTGCTTCCTGTTTTTCTGAACATTGGGATTGATGAAAAGATAGCGTGTGCCATATGTTTGGACCATAAGAAAGAATGAGACATAATTTGTGGTTTCGAGAATGAGGATTTCTGATCTTCTGCATGAACTTCCTAAACAGGTTACCCATACTGTGGTACTATGTCTGAATCTACATGGTGAAGGATTGTTACTACAGCCAGCAGGCCTGTAAGATGATATCTTGCAAAACTCAGAGATAGAGGGGCCACAGTTTCATCTTTGGTGATGCTGTTGAGCTCCTGGACCACTCATCTGTGTGACATATATGAATTATTTGGGTCACATGACCCAAATTGGTCTGTTTCTCTTTGCTTTTTTGTTACATCTAATACTAAATTCCTGAGTACCTCCACATACATTAAATATTCATAAAATGTAGCAATTATATTTTGAGTTAAATGACAAAATGTTTTTAATTAACTGAGAAAATTATTTGGAGTATTGAATGAGTTTTTTCTTAAGTGTGATAGACACTCTGGTACTTGGAAATTCAAACATATGGCCTAAGAAATTTCATTAAATGCTTTAATTTCTCTCTTGGATTGGAATACTAAAAGGAGAAGATAGGGAATAAAATATGTGGGCTTAAATTCTTAAATTTACCATACAAATGAAAAATTTACGTATCTAAGTTTAATCTTAGGAACATTCAACCTCCTTGCCCACATACCTTCTTGGTGCCTTTTATTTTTTTGTAACTTGTTCTTTTTGGCCCCTGGAAAATGCCTCTAAATCGCTAAACCTGTCAGGTTTCACAAGCGTGTAATTTTACTTGAACTAAATTCTAAACACCAGTAAGAGGTGAATTTGACATGGGAACTGTGTAAGAGTCTTATCTACAGTGACACAACTGCTACCACCCTAATATCTATTAAGTAGCACAGAATTATAGTGTAACAGCGCTGAAATTGCTGGTGACATCTGTATGAATACCAAATAGGTTCATTACGTTTGGACTTATTACAAAAAGAACTTTCTGAATTTTAAATGATTAAGACTTTCACAAATTAAACACTACCCACTGATGTACTTTCAAAATGTATGTATATGATTTAAAGATCAGTTACTTTAGTTAAATGTAGGTAACAATGCAAATAATACCGCCGCTTACTACAGAGTGTCATTTAGAGCCTAATGTTGTAAGCTCTCACATGGCATTATTTTAAGACTAGTACACCCCCACCACTGTAACTGCTCTCTGTCATTCTCCTGGTCTCTCCAGAGACAGAGAAAAAAAATAATGAAAGAAGAAAGTGACAAATGTCCGTATTATGCAGAATTTGCCTTTTTGAAATCCCATTCCCCACTGCACTAGCTGAATTTTATAGAGATATAAATCACCAAGAAATAAGAAGCCAGTAATGAGATAGAAGTACAGTTGAAATATAGATGCGAATTCTTAGCACCTGCTGAGGGAAAGTAGTCTGCAGAGACCATCTTGGAAATGGTGAGGTGCCATTAGCATCTTGTATGCTCTAAATTTGCAGCAGAAGAATAGAGGAATTATGCCTGTGAAATGCCAATGGCTGCACTGATTTATCTCTCAGCAGAATGTTTCAGTCACATCTACATAAATATTTTAAGAGGAATTTAATTTTCATTTTAGTCACACGGTAAATCTTTTCACGACACGCCATCATTCCGTCCTTAAATGAGTTGCCTCTTTTGTGCAATTTGTGTCCATTCTTCTTTTGTGTTTGATAAATACAATTTTAATATACAAAGGAACAATGGTTTTATTTACACATGAGTTTTGCCATGGGCTGTGTAATTTTACTCATGAATTCTATTTATTTTAATACCATTTAGAGAGTAGCTACTAACTGGCTTATATAACTTCACCAATCGTTCTTTAGACCGGAGGGCACTGGGGAAACAGAAACCGTGAGAGGAGGAGAGTTTAAATAATGCTACCAGGGGAGGTTTTGATGGCCGAGATTTTCAGACTTTGAAAATGTGCACACCTCTCTATTCTTGAGACTAGTGGTCAGTGTCCTCTAGGGTTTCATGAACTCTCACTCTCTTTGAGTTTCATGTGTCACACTGTTTGCTTGACCTTAGTCACATTACCACCAGTAAAAGTGACAATCTTTTTGAGCCCTCTGGTAGGAAAGCAGGAGATTGTCTTTCGCATGCTTGTTGATAAAAGGTGCAATGCTAGGCAGACTCGGTCAGTCTGGTTTGATTAAGATATTAACAGTGCTATTACCAAATGAATCAGTCTTCACAGTCTGGGAAATCAGTCTGTCTGTGTCAGGTCTCCTTACATTTTACTTTAAAAATGTAGACAGAATTGGGAGTTTATTTTTGAAATATGAAATTGTAATACTATCACGAAGGCTAGAAGTTTTCATTGAAGCTTGTTGACATGGAAATGGAGTTTGGGCAAGCAGGATGGAAATAGATCTGAATTTTGCTGAACGAAGTCATACATTTAGAAAAGTTTTGGATATATGATTTTTTTCTCAGCATTTTTATTTGTATTGGAAAAAGAGGTAAAAACAGTTCTTGTCAATCTTTACTTACAATGAAAGAGTTTGGGCCAACCACAGTCAGAAATCTAGTTTTTAAGGCCATGTCTGTATTTTTAAGCAGCTGATGAAAGTTAAAATTATTTTTCCACCCACACTTTTTAAGTCCGTGTGAGTAGTTTATAGTGCTGAAAGACAATGGGTGAATAATCTTTATTCCCACATTTGTCATAAACATGAACCTTTCTGGAAATGTACGGTGTCCGCAGAACGCTGAAACTGTGTATAATATTACATAAATGGGAATGGAATGAATCAAATTGATTAAATTAGATTTATTGGTTCACTTATTTATAGATGGTCCTTTGGGGCTTTTAGATTATTTTACTATATTGTTTGCATTTTATACCAGAAATGAGGACAATCATTTTACAATAGACAATAAACTCAGTCTTACTTAGATTGTTATTTCTGTCTTAGTTCTGTCTGAATGTTCCCTCCCTCCATTTTTGAGGTACAAATTCTAGCTGCCTGCTGAGGCCCACCCAGATCACTTGAAATCCCTTGGTTGTCAGTTTTCCTTAATGCTGGGCTCATTAGTCCTTTGCCTGACGGAATAGGGCACGGTGCCACCAACTACAGATGCAGCTGTCAAGGCTCTCTCTTGCTGCTTCTGAAAACATCCTATTATCTTTTCTTTTGAAGTCATACTATGCTATATGACCTTTGAGAAGGTAATCTGTGCTTCATGTCTCTTTTTCTTTCTTAGCAGAGCGTTACTTTCTTAAGAAAAATAAGGAAATAAATACCTTTACATGTTGTATGAAAAAATGCTTGTCTAAGCACAAAAACTTCAACACAAATCTTTTTTTATTAAGCCAATTTAGTAAAGTAGGAGCGAATTTGTTTTAATTGCGCGTAGGTTTTAATTAGCATGTAGAGTACTCTGTATTGGCTCATACCTGCTGTTTCAGATCTTAAATCCACGCTGTATGAGCTTGCTGATGTCCTACGTGTTGTCTCCTCGTGAAAAATTCGGGTGATGATGCTTCATAAATAGCCAAATAGTGATGGTTCAAATACAGCGGTGGAAAGGGTGCAGAGCCCAAGTCCAGTGCTTGGTACAAGGTGAAGTCATAGAAATTCTTAGAGCTGTTAATATTTTTGTTTCTTTCTGTTATTATGATTATTACTGTGAATATCAAGGTTTGGACTTAGGTCATACCCCTCCCTGCCAACTCCCATAAGTACCAGGGTGCTTTATCTGTTTGGGGAAGTTTTGATGTCAGGAGCTTCTCTTCTCAGTATGCATGTCTTTACACCTTTCGTTACTTTAAGGCGCCTGGTTACAACCCAATTTGTCAAGTTTAATATTCACCGCAGTATTCAGGCAGCTGCATGATTCTACAGTGAGAATAAGGCAAATAGCCCTTTTTATGAGCATATCCCCAATGATATTCTTTTCTTCTCAAAAATAATACTCAAGAATATTTCATCTTTCACTTTTGCGAAACCAGAGGAAACTGCATTTTCTGTTGTCCTTACCAAATAACTTATTTGTTCATTTCTTTTTCAGGGGGCTGAAAAGGATGTGACTTTCTAACAGGAGAAAGCAGAATTGGGCTCCAGACAGATCCTATTCCTGGAGAGAGGTAACAATAATATTGTGTGTGCTTCCTAAAAGAAACAGACACACGAGTGTAAGAAGTTTTTCCGGCCTCTGCCTCAGCCTTCTGTGAAGTGGAACAGAAAGCAAATAGTTTGTATTCATGGCTTGAAATTGAAGGGAAGGTGGGTGTGCATGGCTGCCATATTCCCCCTTTTTGAGCTGTGGTCTGGGATCGATAAAGTCAAGGGAAGAAGATGGCTTTGGCAGAGCAGCAGAAACTGGTAAGACGCTTGTACCAGGGTCAGCCTTCCTGTTATTCGCCTTTTGGCTCCCAGTGCTTTCTTTACTTTCAGAACATAAAAATAAATCTTTGGTTGGCCAACGATTAGGCTTTATTCAGTAAGTTTGGTCACCTTAGTTAATTCCAATTTATCCATGTTCCAGGGGCAGGATGCAAAACAACTAGTCTCATCGTTTAGTTTCTCGATCTTACCTGTCACCATTTTCGACTAGACGACAGTTTGTCCTGGGTGTCTGACATGTCCTGTCCAATGCTGAGCATCATCCTTGGCCTCCATTCAGTAGATCTGTGTAGCATCTCCCCAAGTCATGGCTGTCAAAACGTTGCCAGAGGTGCCCAGTTGAGGACCACTGATTTAGAAGAATAATCAATGAATTTACTTTTGTAGGAAATGGTCAATATACTCTGAACACTGGGCTTGGAGATTTGCATTGAATTCTTACCAACTCTGAGGAATAGATGTAGTTGCTTTCAATTTTACAAATGAAGAAATGGAAATCCAGAGAGGTTAAGCAGTTTTTGTAAGATCACACAGATAGTAAATGATGGTGTGCTAACTTTTTTGTTTTGTCTCACATTATAAACTGCTACTGAATCTACAAATGTAGAGAAATAGCTACTGAATCTTATGTTCTCAGAATAGTTAATTATGGAAAAGAAAGAAATTTTATATATTTCATCAGCGTTCATTCACAAAAGTAATTCTTGTGTTATGCGGACTGGAGTGATCAAGCAAACATGGAAATCAAATGTTGGGACTTAGAGTGCATCCCCAGGCACAAAAAGACTTTAATGAAAAATATTTGTGATGTTTATGATTTATTTTATGGTGTTCTTTCAATGTTAATTTGTTCATTTTGATAATTAAGTGATAGTTTTTTATGATGTTAACAATATTAATATTAGGGAATTCTAGTGAAACTGCATGGGAAGTTTTTTGTATTTCATAAATATATCATTGTTGGATGTGGCTCCTGAGATCCTGAATAGTTTCATACTGATGAGGCAGACTATTTTCCTGTACTTCTTTTGCAAATTTTCTGTAGGTACAACATTTAAAATTGAAAAGAATGAAATACATTAATAACACAACTAGATTGTGCTAAGAAGAAAGATAATTTGCTTTTTCATTTCTATTTTTTAATTTATTCCTAGCATTTTTCTTTTGCTGGGAAGAATAGTTACAAATTCTAAATTTAAATTATTTCAGCCAGGATAAAAAATATGTAATCGCTGGAAAGGCAAGGGACAGATTAACAGATACTCTTGCTGTAAAAAAAGTTCTTTGCTTCCAGTTCAGATAAGAAATTATCACCTCTCTTTAATTTTTATTTAGTATCTATGTAATTATTTCTCATTACATATATATGTATAATATATATATATATATATATATATATATATATATATATATATAATACGTACATGTGCACACACGCACACACACACACAGCTTTTTGTGGAAGATCTTTCACATCAAAATTTAAGTTTGACTTTAAGCTATTATAGAGTTTGGATATTTAAGAGCAGTCATATTTGGTTTTCACTGGACAAAATAATTTAGTACACTCCCCATTAGTATACTCACACTAATGTGGGTTTCTTAGTCGGATGAAAGATTATGAGAGGTTGTGTTCATGATGAAGATGAAATTATATGTCTAACATTCTAGAACTGTCATTAGAAGAAACATAACACTGCTTAATTCTACTGAGATATTTTCACCATAATCTTATATAAAACTCAGAAATGGACTTTAGTTGGAAAGTTTAGAATTTCTTTCTTAGTCCATCATTTGTCTCAAATTGTCCTGCATTTGTTCCCAACATAAGAGGTGCTACTGTGAGGTCAGCACAGTATGTAAAATGTTGACTTGAATACCTCAAAAGATGTTTTATTGATAAAAGATAGGCTTTAGGTATCAGCAAAGAATAGATGCTGGTTTGCATTCACAGTGAGACTTCTGGAACTTGTCATAAAGCTCCTTGGGGGAAATGCTTACCAAAAGCTCTTTCATGCCACCATATTGCAGAAACACATTTAAAAGTCATGTGTTCTACTTTATGTGACAGCCAGTACCCATATTCTATTTTGCTTGACGAGACATTGCAAAGAGGTAGAGAGAAAAAGAACAGTCGGGCTTCTTTTGCAATAGCAGCTGTAGATTTCCATATGAATGGTCAGTTCTGGTGATGCTGTGTGCAGTTTGTAGCTTTGATACTGTAAGTAATGAAGTTTTTGCATTTCATAAATATATCGTTGTTGGATGTGGCTCCTGAGATCCTGAGCAGTTTCAGACTGATGAGGCAGACTATTTTCCTCTCCTCGCCTAAGACGTGGTGCCTGCAGTGGACGGCCCGTGTGGTACCCGTTACTTTCCCACTGGAGCTTCTCTGTTTTGTCCTCCTCACCGCCGGTCCTCCTTTTCCCTTCAGCTTTGTAAAGATTTAATTTTTTCTAATGGTCCTTATGCTTCCCTTCTTCTGTAAATGTCTCCTTGGTGTGATTCTAATGCTCTTCCTTCAGCTAAAGTCAAAATTGATATTTTACTTTTTATAAAAAATCAGAGCAAAAGAACCAAACTCATTTACTTAGTGTTACTTTAGAGAAGGAACATCTCCAAGGAGCTTGTAATTGAAAACAAAACCCAACCCAACCCAAAACAAAACCTGAATCTATAATTCTCTTTCTCCCCCCACCAAGCCAATTTCCAGGTCATTTTCTCTTTGAAATGTAAGTTGAAAAATAAGACCTTTCCAAAAGGAACCCACTGCCCACTCCATCAGTGCTACCGGCTTTTAGTACTACCAGTAAATGTCCAATATTCTGAATGAAGCTAAAAGAAAACATGGGCTTGCCGTGACCCCCACTCCAGCAATATGTAATTGAGGTTTTATTCTATTTTTTCTCTAATGGTAAGCTGTATGAGGGAGGTTGCTTGAGAAAATATTACATGAATGTATTTTAAAGTTGTTTGGAAGTGATTCAGAACCTGGAACAAATGTCACCACTAGAAACAAAGGATATCTTCAAGTCAGCAAGGTACTCCTTGAAATTTCTGAGTTGGTTACTTTGGTGAAATCCAGTTCTAAACTGGTCTTTGTGGGTAAGTTCTGGGGTCTTTCCTGAAATTAGTAAATATTTCCAATGTCTGTGATCCTGGAAAAAAAAGTACATCCCAAGATAAGAAATAGGGATTTGGAAATCTCAAACAGGAAAAATAGGTATTTTTCTTTCAGAGACTAGATCTTCCTTGAACTAACTTGAGGTTCAGGATTTAGGGTGATATACATCAGGATGGGCTCAGGAAGAGGGTAACCGATATGTCTGTGAGGAGACCAGGCTGACCAGAGCTATATATATATATATATATATATATATATATATATATATATATATATATAATTTGAATCATTAATGAAGTCTGGTTTAAATAGAAAATCTTTGCAAATCATGCTGCTGAGCTTTAGGGAAAGGATCAGTTTACACATGGAAAGTTCTAAAAATGAGTCTTGCCCCTAGCCAAGTGTAAGACCCACAAGATCTAACTTCCCTTTACCATCTGAAGAATTTCTCTTCACTGCCATCACTGAGGGAAAGGAGTGTGACTCCAAGATAGCATAGGGTTCTTATAATAAACAACTCAGAGAGGGTTAGAAATGCCTAGTTATAAAAATGAAATAGATTAAGCATCGGTTAGCCCACCTAAGTTCCTTTTCAGTACACACTACATAGACTTTTGCCTCTGTGATGAATTAGGACTCCATTTCCTCACTTCTATTATTTATACCCTACTTCTTTACTTCGTGTTGGGGTAAGTGATGCATTAGCATCTTAGATCATAGGTAGAGGCTGGTCTAATTAGGATAATTAAAGTTGTTCTTTCATTCTCCGGTTTTATTTAGTGATTGAATCTGGTGTCTCTTCTTTGCTCCTTTCCTTTCTTGTTTTTAATGGAAAACACTGAACCAAAGATAAAAAGAAGATGCACTTTAGAACTTAATAATTTTTCTCTCACTTTTATTTTGTGTCTTCTGATATCTGAAAAGTAATTAAGGAAGACCAGTTTTAGTACTGCTAATAATTACATGCTGTTTGGCATTTGCAGTGGTGTGCTAGAACTAGCTGTCTCAGAAGGGGTGATTGACAAATTATCCAGAACTTCATGAACGGGATATTAAACTACTAGAAACTTGAAATTGGCTGTGCCTGGTGTTACGGTTTAACTTTAAAACATTCCCTCTGGTTCTCATGTGTTTGGAAGGTGATCAGGCCAGAGGGAGTGTCCTAGTTACTTTTTCGTTCCTATAACATGCACAATGTTAGGGAGGAAAGATTTATTTATTTTATTTTGGCTCACGGAAAGTCACAGTCTGCTCACGGGTTGGTGGCTGGAAAACGGTGGCATCGCATAGCAGGGCTGGAGCTGGGTCCGGGGCCAGAGCTGGAGCTGAAGCTGTTGCTGCAGATGCAGAGATCCTCACAGCTTGGCAGAACAGATCCGATCCTGGGATGAAGGGCAGAACCAGCACATACCTCTCCGGGACAGCTCCTCAGCACAGCCCCTTCCAGCCAGGTCCCACTTCCCAACAGTACCCATGAGTACATAAGGCTTTGGGGAACACTCCAGATCCAAAGCACTGCAGGGAGCTAGGCTCAGAGATGGATGAGTCCGTGATTTCACGTGCTGTAGGAGGTGGAGCCTGTGTGGAGAAGTGGCTCACTGGGCTGGGGACATGACCTGGAAGGATGTATGTTGTTCCGGGATGCTCCATTTGCCCAATTATTTGGCCATTGTATTGCAAATAACTCTCCTCTGCTTAGACCCTCTCTGTGACTTTCCACTGCTGTCCTTTCTGCCTTGAAGCTGGCCAACCATGAATGAACTGAGACCCCTGAAACTGTGAGCTAAAATAAACCTAACTTCCTTTAAGTTGTAGGTGGGTTATTGTGTTCCAGCAACAGAAAAGTAACTGTAATAGGTGGATCGTTTACATCAACACAGGGATTGGAATTTCTGTAAATCAGAAGTCTTCCTACTTCTCTCTTTTTTTTAAATTTACCAACAACCATTGAATTGGATTGTTGCATTATATATATGGCATAAAATTATATTAAGAAATTATTCTTAATCTGAGTTATCCAGGAGGCAAGAGGATTACAATTTTAAGCTTAGGAAAACAGTGTCTCTGGATAAACCGCAAAGGGATTGAGGAGGAACGAATAATAACGTAACTTGGTGGTAGACTGCTTGCCTAGTATATGTAACTCCTGGGGTTAATTTCCAAGTTCTGAGAGGAAAAAAAATGTCACTGTAGTCTTAAATGGATTGATTTTCAAGAGATGGGAATTGTTAGTAAAAATATCTCTTAAACACAAGGGATATATTTGTGTTTTTGCTTTTAAAATTTTTATGTTTTTTTTTAAATGGTTCTCTGAGAGGTGAGGAGTTGGAGGAACATTAAAAAGAGCCACAAAACTTGGGTGTTAGAAGACACAAAAACACTGTCTGAAATACTTTGTCACTAAACATGAAAACATGAATTCTTGCATGACATGTATTGTATAAGCAGATGTTCCACTTTGATATTGACGCTTAAAACTAGCCCCAAGGAATCTTGCAGCCTTACAGGATACTTAGCTGGCAATTGCCCCACCCTGGAGGCAGCGGTTCTGGAATTCTCCAGCACTGACCCTGAGGATGGCACTGGTGGTGAACGTCAGTGTCCTGTGTTTAAAAGAGCACAGTCCATTAGTGAAGTCTTCTGTTTTAATATACTCAAGACTTGTTAGATTTCCCTTCCCCCCTAAAAAACCTCTTTCCTCCGTGTTTTAAGCTATTGACAAGGCGACCTTACAGTTACCATTTTGCCTTTTGACTCCTAATAAAATCTCCCTCTGCTTCCTTCTTGTAAGGACATGAATGGTTGAATTTAGGATGTACACAGCATCCAGGATGATTTTACCCTCACAATCTCTAACTTGCTTACTTGAACAGTGTCTGTTACTACGGAGTAGGTTGAGTCCAGAACAGTTTTTCCTCTATTCTTTATTTTGACTGCCTACCAATTCCACTTGCAGAAAGCAAGCCGCAAGCCACCATATCTTTTCTCTGTCCATCCATGTGTTAAGCCAGATGGGCATCAGGCACACTTTCTTTTTTCTCTGTGAAAAAGTTGCTAAGAGAAGGAAGAAAAAGATTATGTAGCCTGTGTTTTCAAATTAGAAATGTGATATATATATATATATATATATATATATATATATATATATATATTCATTCAAAAAGAAAAAAATGTGTTTATTGAACATTTCATGACTTTGGAGAATATTAATCAATACAGCTGTATTAAAGAACCTGTTAATCTGTGATAGCTGGAGGCATCTATCGCAAGCCTGAGACAGTTTAAAAATTACTGAAGGAAGATGAAATGATGTTACAATAATTTTAATAAGGTGGTATTGAAAATTCTGAGTTTTTAAAATTGATCACCCCCTCTACATGATAAACAAAACCTAATTCTGCTGCATACTACACACTCTGATTTTCCTGGGTAATAGAAAGTTTTCGCAGCCTGAGGAGCCTGGGTCTTCCAGTTGAAACAGTAGTGGCGTGAGTTCTCTTTTAATCTTTAATCATGAAACAAGCTTAAAGGAGAGAGGTTCTTGGCTGGTAGGGTGCTCAGTGGGTGGAATGACTATCAAGTTGCTTGGTCATATTGAGTTCATTTATTACTCTGTTATTGTTTCTTTTGAAATCCATTTACTTGATATAATCACAATATCTACCAGTTATATAAAATCCAGGAAATATCAAGAGCTATAAAGAAGAAAACAAATTACTTTTCCTCACGCTACATAAAATTGCCTTTATTAAAGTTTGGTATCCTAGACAATTTGGGATTCTTCTATGTACAAATCCACTTGGCACCTAATGTTTTCTTTGATTTTTAATGGTATTGTTTACTTTTCTATGTCTTTATTATTTCTTGAGTTTGTTATTTTACGTTTCCATTAATATTTCAAATATAAGTGTTAAACTACAATTGATTGCTTATTGCCACATTTCATGTTTTTCTCTGTATAGAAAAATACTATAAAATAATCTTATATATAAATCACCAGTCTTCTGATTATTTTATGATACGTTTTCAGAAGTACAGTTACTAAATTCTAATGTTGTATAGCATCATATGATAATTGTGGTTGACAATTAAGTCTTTGTTTCAGTATAACCAGTAGAGAGAACTTTGAATGTTTGTGAGACAAAGAAATTAAGTCTGTGAAGGCATGATGTAACACATTGATCTGAGCATTGCACAATGTTTATGCATTAAACTATCACACTTTATGAAATAAGTATGTATAATTACTGTGCATTAGTTAAAACTTAAAATTAATTTTAAGAAGAAACTAAATAAATCAAAGTGTTTCTTTTTTATAATACTGGATTGGGAATGAAATCAAAATCTTTGCATTGAATTACCACCTAAACCCCATTTAAATTTTTATTTGGGGGGTGAGCCTTGCTAAGTTGCTAAATTTCCCGGACTGAATTCAAACTTGCTCAGACTCCTAGAGTGGTGGAATTATAGGCAAACACTACTATATCTGGTTAATATTTTTATTAAATAATTTAGAACATTGCATTATTGGTGCATGTAAGTTGAAAGAAACCAGTAAATTTACATATATAAAAATTTCAAAATTTAGTCAACATCTAGAAATAGCTGTCATAAATACTTTCTATTATTTTTCTACTGTAATAAAAATTAAATAGTAAATTTTCTTCAACATTATATACTAACATTTTCTGTCACAATCTTCTATAGTATTATCTCCACTTGTTTTGAATGATATTCTTCTGATGTTCATTTCATAATTTTACATAATTTTTATTTTTTGAAATTTGTTAAGGTATGTTTTGTGGCTCAGAGTTGCTTTGATCTTGATTAATACTCCATGCAAGCCTAAGAAGAATGTGTGTTCTGCTGTTGTTGGATAAAATGTTCTATAAGTGCTGATTAGACAAGTTGATTGATGTGGTTGTTCTGCTCAGCTGTAACCTTCCTGATTTTCTGCCTGCTATATCTATCAATTACTAGAAAAACACTGTTGGTATCTCCAGCTGTCATAGTGAATTTGTGTATTTCTTCATGTAGTTCTATCAGTTTTGTGCTACGCATTTTGACACGACACACACATTAAGGATTGTTGTGTCTTCATGTAGAATGTACCCCTCTATCATTATGTAATGTCCATCAACACTGAAAATCTTCTTGTTCTGATGTTAGTTCTGTGTGAAATTAATATACCTACTCCAGTTTTCTTTTGATTCATGTTAACTTGATATATTATTCTATATGTTTTCTTTCAAGTATGCATTTTGAAAATTGAGATAAAATTTATATATGATTAACCTTTTTCAAATAAATACCAATTTGATGACATTTAGTAAATTCACAGTGTTGTAACTGATACTTTTATGTAGTTCCAAAAGTTTCATTAACTTCAGAGGAAAAGTCCTGTGTTCTTTCAGTGATTATGTCTCTACGCTGCTTTCCCTGTGGGCCCTGGAAACTACTATTGTAATTTTTGTTTATATAGAGTTACCTGTCATTGATGAAGAAAATCATGTAATGTGTATCCTTTCATATCCATTATTCACTTGGCTGATTGGTATGTGCTGTAACATTTATCAGAATTTAATTCCTTTCTATAGTTAAATAATATTTTTAGTGTGTATATGCCACACAGCTCTTATGTGCTCTTTCATTGATGAGCATTTGAGTTGTCCCTGCTTTTTCATTGATATGAACGTGTCTTCTGGGCACATACGTGTATATGTATTTGACGACCTCTCTTCAGCACTTTTGAATATATACATAGGAGTAGAATTAGGTATCAGATGTATGACCAGTGGTCATGATACATAAATTTCAATTAAAAGATGTCTAGAAGATTAATAAGGCCTAGTTCTGGGGGTGTCTGCGGATGACTCACGTGTAGGCTGGTAAACAGAGGAAGACCCAGCGCAGACGTGGGTAGCACCAACCAATAGTCTGGTAGCCTGGCCAGTATGAAAAGGGAAAGAAAAAGGAAGTGTTGCCGTTTTAGAAACACACCGATCTTTGCCGCAGTGTTTTTGGACACTGACCTTTAGCTTCTTCCACATTCCCACAGAGACTTGCACCCCTGGTGGCTGTGCTGAGCGTCTAGGACTTCGTTCTCGCATCAGTGCTGCTTCCTTGATCCCTGCTACTCTGTGTCTTCTTGGCTGGGCAGCTACTTGGTCCTTAGCTCTCACGTGTGGGTAGAACTTGTGGTGGAACTGCTTCTGGTCCTGCAGATGATCCAGCAGAAATCTTAGGCCTTCGAATACATGACCCTACCTAACAAACCACCTTATCTAATTGTGCATAGCATATATTTTCTTTCTTTCTTTTTTTAAAACTTGTTTTGTGGTACCGTGGGGTGAACTCAGGGGCTTCACACTGAGCTATATCTCCAGCCTAATTTTTTTTTTTTAAATTTTCATTTTGAAATTTCTCACTGTGTCACTCTGTTGCCCAGGTGGGGTTTGAACTTGTGATCATTCTGCCTCAGCCTCCCAGAGTGCCGGGATTCTGGGCTTCCAGCCTGCACCACTTGTACCTGCATATACATTTCTGATTAACTCCGTTCTTCTAGAGA
This sequence comes from Ctenodactylus gundi, assembly GCA_004027205.1. NCBI lineage: Eukaryota > Metazoa > Chordata > Mammalia > Rodentia > Ctenodactylidae > Ctenodactylus > Ctenodactylus gundi. The sequence continues at coordinate 1,193,787 of PVKB01000090.1, read as the reverse complement.
AACCTAGCTAGTACGATGTGAAAATTCTTTGTTTAACTTTTTGATGAATGAAAATTCATCAAATTCTGTTCCTTTATTTTTAGCTATTATAAATTTCTCTCTCTCTCTCTCTCTCTCTCTCTCTCTCTCTCTCTCTCTCTCTCTCTCTGAGATAGGGTCTTGCTCTGTAGCCCTGGCTGGTCCTGAACTCACTATATAGCTCAGACTGGAGTGTCAGCGTACATTGACTTTTAACTTTCTCTGCTGTGGGTTGCAGAAAAGTCACAGATTTTCAGTTTGTTTGGTTTCTCTTGTCTCAAGGATGGAAGTGACAACTTCCAAGTATTTCATGTGTTAGAAGTAAAAGTGAAAGACTTCATAATTTTTATTCAAGAGTTAACAGTTGCATACTTATTTGTAATTTTTCATATTTCTCTATTCTTTCCTTCACTCATTCTCTGAATGGACAAGTTTCTCTCTTTTCCTTCCTTTTGAAGACTTCACATTTCACATTTCTTCATTATTCTCAACAAGTGAAATTTGCTTCTGTTTTACTGAGGAAATTAAAGCAACTAGGAGATATCTTTCTTTCATAAACTATGATCACTACATCAGACTTAACACTTTTATTGACATATATGCCTTTCTTTATGTTTTCACTCTCTTGCCTGTGGCTAATCCGTTTTCTTTCATTCTAGTCCTTTCCCATTCTTGCTTTATCAAGAATATGATACAATGCCCCCTTCCCTTTGTGGCATTGACATCTTCTATCCTGAGTCAATGATTTTTACCAACTTCAAGATAATTTCCATTAATACCAAAGCAACACGTGTGTGTGTGTGTGTGTGTGTGTGTGTGCGCGCGTGCGCGCGCGTGTGTCCATTTTGTAAAACAAAACAAAAAACCCCTTTGCTTGAACACGCAACTACCTCCTTTCACTTGTTCTCATTCTCCGCTATCCTTGTGGAAAAGTCCGCGAGATGTTTCCTTTTGGTTCCTTCCAACTCCCTTTCCTCTCATTTCTTCTGGAACACACTCCTGCCTGCTTTGGCTCTCCATCTCTTTAACATTTTCCCTGTTACAGTGAGAGAATGATCATATGCTCCTCATTTGCCTCTTTCGTGCCTTCCTTTCTCCTGGTTCAGTCCACGCCCATGGATGAGCCCACCTGCTCTTTCTTTTCTGCCCTTCTCATTCCCACGGCAGTTGGTCTTCGCTAGGTGGGTTGCTTTGGTCAATGAAATGTAAAAGGGGCAGTGTGCTGGCTTTAGCAAGGTAAATTCTACCAGTCCTCTTGACATTAGAGGAAGACACACCCTTGGTTGCCATAGCTCTTTGCGTCCTTCATTTCTGTCCCAGAAATAAATTATGTGAAGGAGATCAGAGCTAGTCCTCCCATAGGACTTATGAGAATGATGTCTTGAGTTGATTGATCATCTCTGTACTTAATAGAAGTACCTCTCCTCGTACCATTTAGTTCTAATGATGTGAGTCCTGTGCTAGTTCACTTAGTATCTGTAGATAAAAGGAGACTTACCGCTATAATTTTATAATTTGCTTATGACATTTTTTCGCATTTACTTGAAACTACATTTTAGAATGTGAGATGGAGATCTATAAAACTACTTTGTTGTCTAGTTTAAAGGTTTTCTATTTTCATATAAAAATAGCTTTCTAGAATTGCATGTACTTTTTCTCAGTTGGCTTACTAAAAATTCAAAAAATCTGTCTTTTCTGAAATATTCCTTGTGATATATTAGGATAAATGAAACAAAAAATATTCCTCATTAAGTTTTGTGGGTGATAATAGCAGAGGTTCTGACATCTCTCTTGAGTGTGTGCTACTGGGCAGAATGCTGGAAACCAAGCAGTCAAGTCCTAATTATGTTACTGATTAGCCGTGTGACTTTAGGATGGTCAATTAACCTCATCTTGCCTTGATTTCCTTAATTGTATAATATGTAGTTTAACTTGACGAGATTCAGTCACACGCTGAAATGTTTCAGTAGCAGAAATAAAATACTTTCCATTAAGATAAAGATGGACAAATAACTGTGAAGTGCATGGGTTGGAAAGGATAATAGGAAGTTTATAGTGTGAGGCAAATTGATGTTTCACATCATGAAGAGAGGAAAGAAATGGCATCCAATGAGATAGTTACTGTAAAAAGTGTCCATTGAAACGGGAACATATGGCCGATAATGTCTGCCATATTCAAATTAGTGCCAGATTTTGGTGGTTTGTTGGATGCATTTTGATAGACTTCAGAAGGAAAAAGAATACAGCTGTGAAAACTCCCCTCTTCCCCTTGGCTGAGGAACTCTCCAAGATAGCAGATGGCTCTGAATTTCAAGCCATGTATCATTGTCAAAGGATCTCCTCAAGCTTCTTCCAGCGGGAAGGGTTGACAAGCCTCTCAGGGTAATATTTTTATTACTGTTGGTGTCAGTCATATCAATGCCCTTGCTACCAGGATGAGAGTTATTGTTAATAAAGCTCTAAAACTTGGAAACGAGAGAACCAGAGTCAGCAAAGTATTTCTGTTTAATGTCTAATGGCTGTTTCAAGACATTAATATTCCTCTAGTGCTCATCAGTGAGAAAAGTAGGAGAGAACATGTTTCCCTTTATTTTTTCCCTTTATTTTTTATTTCAAAGTAGACTATATATTTTAGTGCCTTAATAAGCAAATTGTCAGAGCTTTTAAAAATATTATCTTGCTGATTGAGGTGTGCAGTTTAAATATGTTACTTTAGTATGATGTAAGATAACTGAGTGTTTAGCTTTGATCTAGATAAAAAGGATTTTTCCAGTGCTATGGTTCACAATAGCCCTGTAAAGAATTTGGAGGAACTGTAGTAAGTTGATTTCACTCTTAAAATCTTGGATGAGTGTATATTCTTGTAAACCAGAACCAAGTGATATTGGCTCTCTCTATGAAAACTCACATTAGTGTGTGTGTGTTTGTGTTGATTAGAAAGTATTTCAGTCGCTTCACTTTTTTTCCTGAATTATTTTTAGTAACTTTGGATGAAATTATGTCTAGAATCCTTTGGTGAGGTTTTTTTTAAATTGAATTTAATTATTAAAGCATAGTTCAGTAATTATTTTAGCATTTTAGGCATAAAATGTCTTGGACCACTGGGTTTCAAAACCCTGAAATCTAATAGAAGAAAAAAGTGGTCCATAATGATGATTCATCTATAATGTGAATATTTGAATGGATACCAAAAATCTGCTGTACAAGAGCGAAGGGATATTGCAGAACACACGGGTTTCCACTTCTGATGTCTAATTCTGGGGTTAGTCCAGAGGATAGTTTCACAATGAGCATGGTGAGTAACACAACTTTTTTCCCCGACAAGAAGGGTGGGGGAATAAGGTAATTTGGAGTTTGAAGCAGCAGGTGATGATTTTACCTTCACTTGATGTAGCCAGCTATAAAGCTTCCAAATCATGCCCCTGAACTGTCAGATGGCGAGAATAATGTACTGGTCAGTGCACTGTCATGTTACTGTGAGAAGGAAAGCCAAGCTGTCCAGGTCTTTGTGCTTTGTGTGACGTGGTGGGGACGCGAAAGTGGTAACCATTGCCAGTGTCTTCTCGTTCTGCCTTTGGGTCACTCAGCTGTCATAATTTTAATGTTAATATTTTTTCCAGAGAAAAAATGAAAAGTAGAGGGAAAGAAGTAAGACTTGAGTACAGATATTTAGAAAACAAGCTTCTTGGCCTTTTCACTGTTGAATTTAAGATACTCGGAAATTTTGTATGTACATACCATCTCAGTGTTATATGTAAAATGAAGTTGAGAGTAGTTCTCTGAACCTAGTTCTAGAAAATTCTCTTGATAATTATGCGTAGAAGAGATTCCATATTAAAATAAAAATGTTTTTAAAAACTTCTGAGTATATTACAGCATTGGTGAAAAGTTCTTTGTCAATTAGCGCGGTAAAGAATATGAGGTATATAATTTTTTTGAAGAGACAAATGTATATGACTCAGTTTCCTAAAATTTTCCAGGAGCATCTCTTGTATCTATTAAAAAAAAAACATTTTATTGAACTCTTCCTTGCACGGAAGTGCTGTACTTGATGTTTCTTATGCCTCATTTCAACTCTCAACCCCAGTAGCAGTTTCCAATTTATTGTAAATTCTCAACTCTTGTAGAAGGTACTATTTCTAAAAAATATGGAGACATAAAAAATCCCATTGTAAAATAGTATGTATGTGTGTAAAACATATGGAATGTACACATTCCTGCTAGAAGACATATTTATTCCTTCTGATGGCACCATTGCTTTTTTCTAATTTATGCCACTGCTCCTTCTTTATGTAGCTTTTACTTCTGTAAAGACTCTGAAGACATAAATTGGATGAAAGATGTGAAATATAAGTCATTCTAATCATGAGGGATTGACATTCTTGCTTCGATATTTACTATGATAATGTTCATCTGTTTTTTTTTTTTTTACATAATGATGGAAATCTTTCCTAGAATTTATAGACCTGAGAAAACATTTTATGTGATCTCTTACTATTTCTTCTAGAATGAAGAAATACTGTGAAAAATATGGGTGTTTATAACTGCCAAGATGGGTATCAGTTTGCAAGAGGTTCTGTGACTCTTGGTAATTCATAGTCTATGTCTGGCAGTTAGGCCTTTCTGATAGTATAGGTTATCTGAGAAAAATCATAGCTCTTGTCAATTTTTTGTTGTCTTCGTACGCATAATGGTGGGTACCCACCCCACCGCCAACCCAGCATTCTTGGTACAACAGGGAGTAGCGAACTGATTGGCTTTGTTGTACCTGTTACAGCTCTTGTGTCTCCCACGCTCCATGAGCTTTTCTTTTGTTTTCTCAGTTGTACTCCATAAAAACATTTCAGATGAGTCCAAAAATTTGATCACTTGCTCTGCTGCTTAATAACTGTGTGACTGTGTTTAATTTTCATGTATTGCATCTGCCTAATTGTTGATGCAGACATTAGGTGGAAATGAAGTGTGGATGCTAAAAAAAAAGTTCAAGAATTGAAACGCATTCACAGGCTTAGCGTGAAGTGTGACACCTCACGAGTATTCTGGAGATATTTTGTTTTAATCTTAGTGTAGGTTTTTATTTTTTTATTTTTGGCTCTTCCTTGGCCTTTCAGACTCAAGATTTATATTTTATCTTTCTAAATGCAACCCCCATTGTATGTTCTCCATACGACCTTTATAGTACTTTTAAGACTATAGACCCTTAAAATTGAAGAATCTGTCCACTTGATGCCTTGTGAGGGATGATATTTTCTAGTAGCATGTATTCCAGACTCTATAGCATGAAGGACTATGCCTTCTTGGACTTTCTTCCATGAAGAAATAGTACCCGCTTCTTGCCAGGGCCAAACAATTTCAATTATATTTTTGTAACTTTGTATTTATGCATTTCTTATTACTGCTCTCAAAGTATGTAAGAAATTGTGTTTTACCTCTACTCACATTTCCCACACTCATGCTGTCTTTCAAGACCCCTGAGTTATGTTGGTGAATAGTATTTGTTATTCCTGCTTGCCCCTGTTGTTCCTCGTGTCCACCCATATCATCGTGGGACGTCATGGTGCGCCATTTACACTATTACATCAGCTTGAATCAATTAGGACATACTCAGCGGATCCACAGGGCAGAGATTGGTTATGAGTGACTGTCAGTGGGTGACAGTCTGGGAAGAGAAGATGCACCCAGGATGTCGGTGGTTCCACCTGTAGATTACTAGTTCAAAATGAAGTAGAAGGAAGAAAACCGTACAGCTCCTTCTGAGAGAGCTCTGGCTTTGGCTCTCATCGCTAGACATTTTTCTTCAAGGCAGAGTTGCTTCTGTCTTTTCAGTGCTTCTGGACACCTGTCTCCAGTACAGATTTCCTCTAGACGCCTGTCCTCACTGTCACCTTTGGGCATTGATCTTCACTGCAGACTCGCACCAGCTGTCCTGCAGGGAAAGTCCAGATCTTCGCTCTTCCATCTCTGCCTGGTGCTCTTCCATCTGTGCGTCTGAGTGACTACTCATACTGTAGCTCGCTCATCTGCAGACTGCTATTTTGGACACTCTCTTCAGACTCTGTAAGCCAGCTCAGTAAATCCTCATGTGGAAGGATTTAAGGAGTTTATTCCAGCTGAAGGAATCAATGATTCTGCTTCTGCTTTATTACCTGAGCTGATACTTGAAAATAATTTTTGAATGACTAAATGAATGAGACATTGCGGAAAGCAATATGTCTTCCTTCCTAAGTTTCTAAACAAAACTAGCACAACAAAAACATAGCTAAGCAAACTACCACAACAGAGAACACTTGCCACATAGTTGGTTTAAATAAAAAATCTTTAAATTACCTAATATGTTTATATTTCTGATTATGATCTATGAAGTGAAAGAAAATTAAAAAAATTTTAACCAGAATTCTCAGTTGTGGTAATAATACTGAGCTGAATAATATATTTAAAAATGAAAACAGAATGAAGTTGCTTTATGCTTTTAGGTGATCTTATGTTCCCATGTTTCCAATTTTTCATTATAGTTTAGGAGTCATAATTCATAATTATTTAAATATATGAAGTATACATGCCATTCTTTGAAAAGGTTAGTGTTAACATAGGATGTGTAAATCTTCTTTTATGAAAAAAAATGACAAGCAAAATCATGACTCAAGTCAAGGCTTTAAAAAACATTGACTGGGATAGAATTTCTTATGGAGAAATTTTAATCCCTTATTAGAGATTCAACATTTATTTATAGATGATTACCAAGCTGATAATATTTAGTGTCATTGATGAATGAGCCAGTGGAAATAAGGTCAAATTTAGAATTTTCTTCTCAATGGAATCACTGAATATTTTACATTTCACATTACTGTTTTATAGACTTTCATCGAGTAGATAAATAGGGCCCTAGGTTTTACATTTATGAAGATATAAATAAATGAGCAGAGATATGTCCACATTGCCTAGAGACAAAGAATGTAAATGGAGATGTAACTGCAGGAAACGTGGTAGCAGAACGTTGCGCTCATTCCCTACCACGTACGGGTAGCAAAAAACAAATCAATCAAGTCCCAGCTTTGGGGGTCTTTTAGCTGAGACCAAAGCACATAATTAAAAGAGAAAAAACTCTTATTTATCTAAATATTATGCCACAATTTTTCCATGTGGTGTATGTTTTTTAATCTTCAAGCCTGCAATTTACATACCCAATCTCCAAGACTTCACTTCTTTCTTCATGCCATTCTTTTCTGTGTAATCTTTTGAGACCCTTTGCACCTGACCCTATGTGAAGGGAACATTATATTATGCCATGCTTTATGGAACCAGCTGGAACCTCTATCCTCTCCTTATATCACATTGTTCTCTGGCGGCACTTGATGGCAGAAAACTCTGATCTAGCAATGGATGGCACAGACGAAGCTGGAGAGGAATCTGTGGAATCTTGTCAGAATGTAGCTTGTTGCTTTCTTCCACTGGTTAGCAGCAGTGGCAGAGGATTCTTGAGTGAAATAAAAAAAAAAACTGATGTGACAACTAAGATGACGGAATAATTGAGGGAGAGCACAGGATGTGGGAAAGGGCTTCAGATTTGGCAGCAAAAATTTCTTGAGAATTTTTCATTTTTTTTTCAATGCTGAACAAAAAATTCAACACCCAGATTTAGAAGAGAGGTTTAATTTGGCTTACGGTGTTTTTGGAGTCAGTCCACGGCCAACTGATTGCAAGACAAGAATATCATGGCAGAAGGGCATGGTGTGCAAAGCTGTTCATTTCATGGTGGCTAGGATGTAGATCAAAGAGACAGGACCAGAGAGGAAAAGTTCCAGTGACTAGATTTAATACTTGAAGTCATGGGTTCATAACTCACCCAGATGTACCCAGAACTGTGCTGTACTCATGTCCTCCATGGCTCCCAAAACAATCAAGTTGGCAGTTCAGCTTATCTGTCTCACCTGGTTGAGCTCCCAGCATGAGTTAGCAAGTGCACTGTCTCTCTGCTTCTTCCCTCTGTGAAACTCTAAGAAATATTGCCAGAGATTCCTCCCAAACTTCCGAGTCATTTCTCTCATGGCTGATGGGTGAAAGAACACAGGGAGTCAGCTCCCTTGATCCTGTTTGGGACCCACGTAAAGTGTTCCCCTGCAAATTAAGCTGAGCCACCCTCCGAGGAACTTTGCTTGAGATCATGTAAAAGTTGACTTCTTCCATATCTGTGTCGTGCTGCTTCTGCTCCCGGACTGGTTTTTGAGAGTTAATGCCTTGCTAAATCGCATACAAATCTTCCTCTCAAACTCTACTCTTGGAAAAACTGGCCTAAAGAGATGTCGACTTTGAGTTTCTGGTAGGATTAGAAAGAATGAGTTTAGGCTGCTTAGCCTTGCCAGAATAAAAAGGTGAACAAAAGTACGAATTATTCCCTTATTTATTAAAACTGATGTTTTTTGTTTCTGTGAGTACTTTTATATGGCATCATTTATGCATATTCATCTTTTAGAGATTTAAAATTTGAAGTTCCTAATTATATATTTTTTTATGCTAGAAAATTGATTTTATTACCAGTCCGTAGAGTGAGCATCACCTATGATGCTGATAGAAACCTGGTAGTGTAAGACCTCTTAAACAGTTAACACATGGCTCAAAACAGAGTTAGTTCTAGAGGTTGAATTACTGCTATATCCTGTGCCCTGATGGCTAGTGGTTACAAATGTTAGGTTTTAAAATAAGACAGAGGTGAATTTTTACACGTTCTCAGTTCCAGTAAAATGAGAAAATCTACCAAGATTGCACTGCTGTAGTCAAAGAAGAGCTCAAGATAAGAGCTGGCATGCGGTCAGTGTGGAACAGATGGTAGCTTTTTCCTAGCACTGTTCTTTTAGGTTCATTCCAAGATCCCAGTGACTCTTGAATTCACTTTTTCAGATATATTTCTGTTCTTTATGGAAATTCATCCTTGGTGAAATTTGATTAGGGATCTTCTGCTGAAGGAAAGTTTCAGAACCTGTTAATCATTCTTCCATATCACTAAGTTCTTGTTTAGTGAGTTATTATTTCCATTTGTCACGACGACTATATTACAATAGTAATTCAACTTAATCTAGAACTTGAAGACTAGCCTTTGGATGCTTTTTAGTAAAATGAAATAATTATCTCAGCTGTTTTTCTTCACTCGATGATTGGCAGATCTAAAGTAAAAGTTATAAAATTATTCCACCTGTAAATAATAACCAATTTAAAAAAATTTAGATTATGATAGCAGATTCCCTATAAAGAATGATTTAGCTAGGTTTTACTTCAAAAGAGAAGGGATTGACCTAAAATAATTTTATGGCTTCTTCTTCTGTTGTTCTAAATTTATCTTAGTGACCTTTTCAGTAACTCTACGGTAGGAATATTCAATTTTCTCTTGCATTTTGGAGATTTTTTATGACCGCTAATTACCTTTCTTTACCTCTGAATTAGAAGAAAGAAAATCAGTTTTTTCTTTTCGTAAGTAAAAAATAGGATCAGCTGTCATTTGCCTCAAAAATATGTGCTTATAATGCAAGGAGAACTAACACATTTCCTTGGGAAAAAATTGTAATAAATTATTTTTGTTTGCCTCTGGGCTTCCAAACTGTTCTTTTTCCTTCTGCTAAGAGTACTTCCAGGGTAGACTTCTGGGTGTCTGGTTGAGAACACCCACTGCACTAGCGGCAGAGATCTGCGTGGCTGAGGTTTCTCAAGGCTGCTGTGAAGAATTATGTCTTTGCACTTTCTCTCTATAAGGCACTAGCAAGCAGTTCAGAGGGAAACAGTTTTAGCTGTTGGAAAGTTCTGTTAGCAGTTTACATTTGAGTGTGTCTTCCTACCTCTCTGTCACTGTACATTATGCTGGCCTTATGTTGAAGATCCCTAGAGGGAATAGATTGTTTGCATATATGTATGCAGAAACATAGGTGTGGTCACGCACAGACACAGTTTACCTGATAACTTAAAGTTGTCTTAACACCTCCTTTTGAAACTCATTTATTTATTTTAACTTTTGGAGGAAAGGGGAAAAACAGTCAATTTTTAGATTATTTAAAATTGTTAAGTAACTGATTTGTACTTTAAAAAATTATAAACAGTGAATCTAATAGTACCTACTTAATGTGGTGTTTTGAAGGCTCCATTATGAAATATTGGTTACACCTGTAAGGTGCAAATTTCTGGGGTTGTGATTTAGACTGGCAAAAATAAGATCTAAGTTCCATGTGTGTGTGAAATTTATATTTGGGGGAACAGATAGTACACAGTAAACTTATTTCAGTGATAGATTGCTATGACGAAGCACTTCTAAATAATAGTACTTAAGATAGTGGCATACAAAAAGATGTGTTTGAAAATGCAAGTGGTAGCAGATGTAGAGGAACTTAAACACTCCTGTATGGCTAGCAGGAGAGTGACCTGAGCAGTCACTTGGGAAGCAGAGTTTAGAAGTTTCTCCAGTGGTGAGCAGTGGTGGCCATGCAGTCCAGCAGTTCTGCTACTAGACATCTGTGCCAAAACAGCATTAATTATAATAGCTCAAAGGAAGAATGTATCCAAATGTACATTTACTGGGGATAGACAACCATACAGGAAAATACTTCTCAACAAGAAAAAGCAACAAAGTTCTGCTAGCAGGTGAATAAATCTGCAAATCATTCACCAAAAGGTCACAAGCCACATGCAAACTGTCGCATAGGATATGGTTCCATTTAGTTTGAATGTCTACATAATGCAAATCTCTATCAAGAAGTAGAAAATTAGTGGTGTGAGGATGGGAACAGGAAATTATTTCAAATGAGCATGAGATATCCCTTTGGAATATTGAAATTCTTTTCAAATTGGACTGCAGTGGCCAGTGCATAACTTTCTGAGTGTACTAAGCACCCCCAAAATGCTGACTTAGCCTAGGGATCTAAAATTCAGGGACTCCTTGGCAGATGGAGTTTGTTTTTTGCTCCCCGTCTTTCCAGCTCGGATGGCTCAGTATGTAAGATTGGGGAACATCTCTGCCTTCTAGGGTGCCTCCGCGACTCTACCTACTCTCCCCATATGGTCTCTTCAGCATGGTGACTTTATGGTGACTGGGCTTAGAGCTCCCGAGTGGCGTAGGAGAAAGAGAATCAGTAGGGAGCTGTTGGGCCCATTTGGGAGTTTCTCTTGGGAGGCATTCTACTGCATTCTCTTTACTAAAAGCTCGAGTAATAGAGACATGAAGTGGGATACTAGTCTGCATTTTAAAAAAAGAAAGAAATCCTGTCACAAGTGGCATTATGTTGTTAAGTGTGAAATAATCCAGACACAAAAGTACAAATGTGCCGTGATATCACTTATATGACACATCAAAAGTAGTCAGACTCACAGAAGCAGGGGGACCTGGCGATGGGAGGAAGGCGGAAGAGAGCAGCAGCTCAGCACGCCTGCCATTTATGTTATGCAGGCCGAGGAGTTCTTGAGAGCTGCACACAAACCAAGCCTGCAGTTAAAAGTAAGGTATTGTGCACTAAAAAAATAAGATGATATAGCTCGTGCTAGATGTTTTTAAGCACACTAGAAATCAATCAAATAAACAAAACATTAGAAGAGTTCTGGATACTCTTCACCAGACCTTCTATTAGGGGCTTAGTTTCCATAGCCCCAAATTCTTGTTCTGTTAGAATTTTTATTCTAGCTGGGCAAACAAAGCATAAGTTTTAAGTGTACAGGGACATATAACAGAAATGCATGTAATCATGCATTTATAGCAGCACAGTTAACAATAGCTAAAATGTGAAAGATGCTGAAATATGTATCAACAGATCAATGGATACAAAAAATATGGAGTATGCACACATTGGAATACTGTGCTTTCATAAGGACAGATAGATTTGAACCTTCTGTAGGGAAATGGTTGCAACTTGGTACCATCATGCTTAGTGAAGTGAGCCAAACACCAAAGATTAAATATCGTATGATTTCTCTAATATAAGAAATCCAGAATCCAGGTATTTTATAGAACCAAATAGGTGTGACAGTGGGAATTGGGGAGAATGTGGCGTGCAGGAGAGCCAAAAGGATTGTAATATTAACATATGTATATATATATATATATATATATACACACACACATATATACATATACACACATATGTGGACAAAATACTCAAGCTCATTGTAATCATTATGTCCTGTGCATATAAATATATGGGAGCAAGTATATAGTGAAAAAATGCAAAAGGGTTTTTGCATCTCTTCCATTAACCAACAAGGAGTTGACAATCAAAGACAGTCACTTGTAATCCAGTATGGGTGTTTGGGGGGAAGTAATTGACTTCTATAAAAAAAAATAGGGAAAGTTGCCAACATGTTTAACACGACCTGTCGTAGTAAGAAATATCATCTTTAAGTCATTCACTGAGTAGGCATACAGTCCGAATAGATCTTACAGTTCTTTAAGGTCACTCTTGTGGAGCTCTCTGTACAGACTTTTCTGAATCATTGTCTATGAAAATTTTCCTGAACTGCTACAGTACTGTCCTGGCTCCTTTATTACAAATTTCTACTTTCTCTACCTGTGTCACTTTAATCAGTTTTAAATTCAGCAGTATTAGGCATTCTCTTGATGCTAAGAGTAGTACTTTCAACAGATTTGGCACTCAGTGACACTTGAATGGAAACGATAGAATGGCATGCTTATTTTGTCAGAAAAGGTTTTGAGGTTACATCAGAGTAATGTAGATTTCTGTGATGACTGTTTGAGCTTTAAAGAGCGCAGGAAATGCTAAGCTGAATTGAACAACAGTGTTCTCAACAAACTACTCCAGAAATATTTTGTGCCTATGGGAAAAAGAGATAATATGTTTAATCAAAAATTAAACTGGAGTGCTAATTATACACATGCTACTGATTCAGTAACTCAGAGTAGACATTTTGTGATATTTCTGCTGGTAGGACAAAAACGTCTTCATGTTTTGATTTCTTGGTTTTGCAAGGTTGGTTCTATAGCAAATTACTCATAATATTTTTTTTCAGTAGTATTTTTTAAAATTAATCAGCAAACTCTTATATTTGTTAAGCTTGGCATATTGGAAAGTGAAACTCATGAAACCTAAATGCCTCCATCATGTGGCATCCAAAGCTATCCAAAGTCCCAGGCAGGACTGGGGACAGGGCTCAGTGGGGAGCAGTTTGTGGCACACAAAGAGCCCTGAGTTGGGTTTCACCAGCAGGAAAAAGAAATTCTATACATTCCATCTAAATTACTGGACACACATAGATATCTGCCGAGCACTGTTGTTTAGTTTTGAAAGTAAACTTACTCTCGGTCAATAGATGGGAAGGGGTAGAGCTAGTCTGTGTGTGTTTCTCCTCAATTCAGTTCCTACAAATTAGCCCTGATTTAAATGTTACCTACAGATATCACTGTGTGATGATTAGTTTAGGTGTTAGCTTGTTTAGCTTAAGAGAAACTAGGTGGCTGGGAAAACATTATTTTAGGGTGTACCTGGAAGGGTGTTTCCAAAGAAAATCAGATCAGTCTGTGAGTCAGCCAACTGAACGGGGAAATTCTGCCCTCAATCAGCTAAAAGCCTGGACAGAGAAGCGGTCGGACTGTCTGTCTGTCTGTCTGTCTATCTTCTGGAGTTACAGCACCCTTTCCTCCTGCCTTTAGACATCAGAACTCTAGGGTCTCTAGCCTTTCAGCTCTTATATTATATGAGAGTCACCTGAGTCCTCTGGCCATCAGCTTCAATCATTCTGAAGCTTCCAGACTTGATTTGAGCCATGTTATCAGCATCTGTGGACCTTGCAGGTGGCCTGGTATGGGACTTCTCAGCCTCCATAATCATGTGAAAGAATTTCCTGTAATAAATCTCCTGTTTATGCCTGTCTGTCTTTCTATCCATCCATTTATCCATTCTTGTTCCCCCCTCATATTCTATGTCAAATGACTTGCAACTGCAAAGTGGATTTCCTCTTTGTCTTGTTACTGTGATGCTGGCATAACTGGGATCCATGGAAACCAACTTTTGATCAGTCCAGAGAAATGCCAGAAAATATTTGTTGTATATTGAAAGGCATTGACGTCTTATATTCTCAGTTCAGTAGGTAGTGTCTTGGCTAAGGGAGAGAAAGGATGAGAAAACACTAATTACCAAGATGTAAATTATTTCATCTTCTTTTTGTAAAAATTCTGGTTATTACTTAAGCAAGAAAAACGTTCCTTCAAATATTTCAAATGCTTCTGTTACTATTGTTGAAAATCATTCATGGTTGCTACCCAGTGTTGGAAGTGAGATCAACTTTAAGTGTCTTAATCACCAAGTAGAGTTCTTTTACTGTTGCATACGAATCACCATGAGATATGAGGCATTAATGCATAAATATTGAATTACCGTACACCCGCAATGAGATGGTAAGTAAAGGCATAGGGAAATGGCAAAATCATTAAGTAAATTCACACATTGTCTCAAAACTTGTGGAATGACGTTAGGAAAAGATTTGTCATGTCAAGATTACGTATCATAGAATAGGTTATCCTTTTTTCCCCTAAATATCATTACCACGATTTTATTTTACTTGATATTTAGCACTCAAAAATCCATATTTTTCATAGTGTTCTTTGAACCTCCCACCCCCCGCGGCCTGAGGAGAGGAGGTAAGAGTGTGTGTTTTCCAGGATTCCAGCTTGTTAATACATTGGTGAATGTTTTGTTGAATTGGTGCTTTATCACCTTTATGCAGTATCCTGTTCGTCTACGTGGCTTAGTAACCATCTATTATTAGTCTTTTAATACCTACACTTAGCCTCAAACTGTATTTGACTTTCCCAGCAATAGTGAAGAATTAAAAGCTGACAGATGGAAACAATTTGAAAATATTTTGTGTCAAAAGAAAAAGTGTTAGGAAAGTTGAATGAATTATCAAATCTTATCCCTAAAAGTTTATTTATCAAAGTGCAAAGGAAAATATTATAGTGAGTTGTATTAAAATTCATCCAGCAAGTGGTGTAGGTAGGCTCCAAAGTGGCCTCTCATTGAGCATGGCAATGGAAACTTGCCTCTAACCAATAGAATATAACAAAGGTGAGGGCATGATTTCCATTACTAAGGCACACCGGTTCCCGTGGTGATCTGGATGGCTGCAAGCTTTCTCCTATGGCAGAATGCTTAAGACAGACTTAACCCAATATGCAGCCAGGAACACGTGCTCTTAGTTCAATGCTTTCGAAGAACTAAACCCAGCGCGAAGGTCGTAAAAGCGAACTTTGAGGAGAACCCTTCCTAGTGGAAGACTGAAATGAGACCCTTGGCCTTTACCAGAGCCGCTACTTCTGAGAGATGATGAATTGGCGCCGAAGAGGGGAGAAGTGGAACTGGCTCTGCGGTGCACGATTCCAAACACTGAGAGGTAATGAGTGCATGTGATTATTTTGTCAGTTCTGTTGTACTTTGTATGTTACACTACTTGAGAAATACACAAGATATTGTTTTCTGATGCACAATTTCCTATAGATCTATATACAGAAATTCTAGCACAACTTCTGTCTTTGTTAAAAAAATTCCTAAGTAAGAGAAATGTAGTTTAGTGAATGTTTCCTGTGGGCTTTCAATATAAATCAAGCATGTAAAACTAGATTTTAACTCGACAGGGTCTTTACACATTTAGTTGGGGTAAAAACTCAAGGTAAAGGCAATGAGGGTGTTATCTTGTGATCTAATTTAAGAGGGATGGATCTTGCAGTACTCAAAGGAATGAGAAGCTCTTTTGTCATTTAGGTTGGCTGTCTCCAAACCAGGTATCAAATGAACACTTGGCAAACTCTAGGCTGTAGAAAATTTTGGCTGCATCTTCTCAGGAGTGCTGCCATGCATGGTACTGTCTGTTTTCAAGTTAAGATGCTGTCCATATGCTTCGTATGTGTCATATGCAGTCAGAAAGGCCGCACTCGGGAATCTGGCTACTGCTTCAGTCTTCACAGAGGGCCATTCGATTCTCATTTGCAGAAGGAGCTGGCAACTTGTCTTTGAGTTGAAATTTTTTCCAAGAATAATTTAAAATTTGTTCAAATAGTTGGCTAAGGACTCTGAACTCTTAGGTATCTACGACATTTGCTTGGAGGAAGAAGTTTCCACTTGAATGAAATATTGAGGGAAGTCATTAGGCAATTAGATCTCGAGATGCTGCGAGGACCTGAGTTTATACCATACAGCATATCTATCTTTGAGGGAGATTTCAGCCTGGTGCCCAGGCCAGGAGGTTTCAACTGCAGATGCTTGCCTCAAGGTATTGAAGGGAAACACTCATTGGCTAAAACTATTTGGAACTCAGTGTTCTGCACTTGAAGATAACTGCTGAACTCTTTCACCTTACCATTTGATTTTTATATTCCATTGTCCTTTGATATCCACAGGGGACTTGTTCTAGCATCTCTCACAAACAACATAATCTTCAGATGCTTAAATGGCATGGTATTTATAATGTGACCTACTTGTATCTTTCTATACATGTTAAATCATTTCTACATTACTTACAATGCATGATACCAATATAAATGTCATGTAAATAGCTTTTGTATTGTTTAGAGAATCGTGATGAGAAATGTCGACTATGCATATTCCATACATACATTTTTCCACTTCTTTTTGCTTTGCAGTTGATTAGATCTGCACATGTGGAAACCCGTGGATATAGAAGGATAGCTATATGCATTTTTGGTCTTTCTTGGAATCAGGCTATATAATTAGTCCAATAAATCATTAAAATATTTGTCAGATCTTTTCCACTGAAGCAGTACTACTCTTTCTGGAGCCAGGCTTTCTGGGCTGGATCCCCATCCCATCACACACGTGCCACATGAACCTGGGAGAATAGCTTTATTTTCAGCATGCCTTTAATTTCTTCTGTAAAATGCTAATTATATTTGTCTCAAGTCTGTTGTATTACATAAACTAATACATACAAAATCCATCTTGTACGCACTGAGCATGTTAAGCTTGCAGTCTCCAATTTTGACCTCTTAAACACACAACTAATTGGTACTGCTATTTTTTCTGACTACAAATCTATTAGAAGTGTATAAAGGTCACAGCAATGAAGCTGCATCATCAGAATAGCAAAGACGATTTCTATTGCAGTGGAAGAAATAGTCTATAGCAGTGGCAAAGCACTATGCCAAGGTGAACTTTAGGTTTTTGCTTTGCTTTGTTGTGTTGTTTAGATTTATTGTTTTGTTTTGTGATAGCTCCATGAGCACTTTCTGGTTGTGTAAGTGTGTAAGCAGCCACCTAGTGGTTGTCTTTACTACTGTGCACTGATGACCTGCTTCTCCCTCTTCCTGTACCGGGGTAGATTTGTCTCCTCCTCCCTTCAAGTTAGGTGTGGCCAGGAGATTGGCCAGTTCACCAGCCCTTTCTCTCCCGTTCTGTGTTCTGCCTGTATTTGTGACGAAACAAGAGCTTCCAACAGCCTGCCTCACGGCATAAGGAGAGACAGCACCATTAGAATTTTGCACTTAAAAAAATGGAGAATTCAGCAAAACATCTGAAATAATCAGAAATTCACTATTAAATAAATAAGTATATAAATAAATATCGCATTGATGAGGAAAGCCAGAAAGGGACTAAGGAGTGTTTTTTATTCTTTTTTCTTAATTCTCATCCAGACCAAACTTTTCCATTTCCCCATTTTTATTAGTCTGTATATGTGATACACAGTGGTTATATTTTGTGCACGTATCTATTGGACTGAGAATGTTTGCTGTTTAAGGGAGAGCTGAAAAGACCTGGCGGGTGTCGGGACAGCGGGCGGGAGTAAGAACAGCACCCGTAGGTGTTGTGGGGGCAGGACCCAGCACAGCCTGGTAAGTGGTGACAAGGGCAGTGAGGCGAGAGTCCATCAGTTAAGTAGAAAGCCAAGGTTTTACCTCTCATGACAAAGTCACCTCTGCCAGTAGTAATGCAAAGTACAGAAAGGGGAACAGAAAGGCTCCTTTTCTGGGAGTTTTAACACGTTTCTTAAGAAGCATTCAGATTGAAATGGACTCTAGTCACATGGAAGGAATAGAGAAGGAGTGATTGATATGAGAGTGAGAACTGGAGGTGTAACAACAGATGTTTGGGAGGAGAGATGCTTAAAAAAGATGTGTGCAGAGGAGAGAGGGAGAGTAGACTGGAGGAATGATGCTGTTTAAAAATAAATATGGGCTACTGAGTTTGGTTGTCCAGGCTCAGGATTTTATGTGGAATAGGATACCAGTGAATATCGATTTCAGTTCTAAACCCAAAACATTTCTAATGCAAACTATCCAAGTGGTTTTTTGTTTGTTTGTTTGTTCTTCAGAACAAGCATTTTTGAAAATTGCTAGTTAATTAGTATGCTGGCCATGTTTTAGATTTTTGAGTTTCCATTATATTACTAATGTTCTCTGCACTTATTTTTTATCTTTTCTGAAAGCTAGATAGTAATTTCTGCATTTTGACATTGTTTTTCAATTCTTTGTATATTTCTATTTCTAATCTGCATAGTGAATTTCAGGACAGCTAATTCATGTCAAAAATAATCATGCTGCCAAAAACTGGGCTCGGGAATAAGCCTGTCTTCCTTCAGGACTAATTTCTTTCTAGCTGAAATATCTCCCTTTGGGAGATTCTTGGATAGCTTCCTGAGTGTCTATTGGCTGGTGTGTGTAAAGGGG
Organism: Ctenodactylus gundi; assembly: GCA_004027205.1. NCBI lineage: Eukaryota > Metazoa > Chordata > Mammalia > Rodentia > Ctenodactylidae > Ctenodactylus > Ctenodactylus gundi. Next base: position 1,175,111 of record PVKB01000090.1, on the reverse strand, counting down.
CAGCCCTAACAGTTGGCTCTTCACATTTGAAAGCATATTGTAAATTTGATTAGACATGTATTGATATCATTTTCATCTAAATCTTCAAATATGTTCAGAAGACTCTTGGTAATGATTTCATACTTACAACAATTTTTGGCAATAAGAAAAGAGTTTATGGTGAGCTAAATTTGAATGTCTATGGCTCAGGAACAGAGATTTAAGTTACCTTGAATTACATGTGCCATCATGGAATTACATGTGCCATCATGGTTGCATGAACCTTTATGCATAAAGAATAAAGGAAATTCCCGAATCAATGTGTTTGAAAATATGTTGAATGGGTCTTGAGGTAGGTCGTGTACAGCAGGAGGCAGAGACCTCTTCTATAAGACTCAATGTTACTGTTCCCGTGTTCTCAAATTTAGGGCTGGTGGAAGCTAAAGTTCTGCCCGGCTCAGCATGTATTCCATCTCTCCACAGCCAGGATGGTCTAGATGGCCAGGGTCAGATTGTCTGCACATTCTTGAATGTAGATATGGCTTTTTGTCCTAGAGCATTAATTCACTCTTCCCCATGTTACCCAGGTACCACACACTGTACCTGCAGAGGATAAATATTGAACACCTTACAGACTGAGGAAGTCTCGTTTCTAGGAATTTACAGGGTGCAGTTCACCGAGACTGAAGTTATTGACACAGTTCATCTTCTGGTCTTAGCCCATGGTAACTTGGCCCTCATCTCTTGGAAGCCTGCGACATCTACCGGGAAGGATTCTGAGTAAGCACAAAGGGCCCTTGCTGGGCCTTGTGCCTGTATGGCTGACTTCTCAAGAGAAGGTGGACCACCTTTGAGATACCACATTTTGAGTATCAAGAGTTTTCATATAAAATAACTTCTCTGCTTCAAAGGAAGTAAGTGAATAGCTTATTCTGAGCCAAATGTGAGCATGGTCTGGAATGTGGATTCACATCATCCTGAGTGACATGGCGTATTTTGTATCAGAGTTTTATAGTTGAGGTTATGAAAGTTTTTAATGGATCACATCCTAAGGAATAGTTAAAATTATCATGCCTTATCCAAGGATTTAAATGTTGAATGCACTCTATTTTCTTTATATTACTTTTGATGTCCACTAACACAGTTTCAAATTGTTATATATGTATGGACTTACCAGTGAAAGCAAACTGGCATTTGTCATTGAGTTTGAAACATTTTTTCTTAAACTCCTATATAGGTATATAATAGAAGATAGAATAATGAATCACTTCTATAAAAATGTTATTGTTGTGAGTGAGAAAGGTATATAGGCAGTTGGTTGGTCAACACCAGTAACTTTTTCTTTGTTATTGTTTTAATAGACATCAAGAGCCTAAGCATTTTCTACTTAGGGAAGTTTAACAGAAGAATCTTGAATGGAGATGAGCAGTATTTCTATAGGAAATGCAGTTTGCATGAAGAAGCCTAAGAAAAATTTAGGACAGTTGTATAAACTCAGTGTAACTCAATAGTATTTTTGGGGTTCACCAATTTATAAAAACTGGGAAAGAACTCATGTTGATATAAGAGTGCTTGAGCTTATTCCTTTATCTATTGCGTTCTCTGTGAAATCACTTCGCTTCAAGTGAAATTTTGACCATTGCCAGACAAAGCTCTTCATTTAAGTCTTTAAAAATGCTTAGGAAGTTTAATTAAGAAACATCAGTGTGCTCATTTAAAGCTCCAGTTCTCAAGTGAGCTTTATCAGATAAAAGCAAACGGTGAGGTTGTTTGGGAAGCTGTGGTTTTTCTAACTTACAGACTTTTTGAAACAAAAAAAATGTTAATATATTTGCAGATCACTTTTGAACTACTTTCTTCCCTTCTTAATTTTTTCTGGTTTGGCTCTTGATAAGGTCTCTCATAAATGAGTGATTATGAAAAAAAGTAACTATGGGTGAAGGAGCAAAATCTTGTCGATTAAGACCTGGTTAATCTTCCAACAAGGAGAGACATCTGCTTGAATGGAGGAAGGTTAATGGAAAGCTGCCCTGGGGTTGCGATAGGAAGCAGGGCCATTTGATGTATGCATTAATAACTTCACAGGCAGTGCTGGGCTTTAGTGGGCTCTGTGAAGAATTGAGGTCTGAGCTCTTTGAGTTTCAAGCCACAGTTTCCTGTGCACACTTGTCAACTTATTCATATTTTCTTCTGCTTAGAAAGAGCAGCTCCGAAGTCATATCTGTTTGCCTCAGTTTTAATTGTTGAAAGATTATTGCTTCTGGAGGATAGCTGTCTATTTTTCTTTAACACAGCTGGGACTTAAGCATCAGATAAAAATGTCATAAGTGTTATGAGCTGCAGAACCCTGAGTAGCCACTTTCCTATGATACGGCTTAGGGAGTGTGTTCTGTAAATGTGTAATATTTTGAGGCAGGGAGAAGAGCAGAGAGGAGCTACACGCACGCATGTGCATGTGCGTGCACGCACACACACACACACACACTGGCATGTGGATGCAGACACCCCACCACCATCACAAATGATCATTACATAGGCCTTTGATGCCATGGGGAGTAGGTGTATGTGTTAAACAAAAATGAGAATACCAGGGAAAAGCAGTGAACAGACATACAGTAGCCTTCGCAAATGGCAAAGCTACTGATTTCACTGAGATCAAAAGTTATATTGGGTTCTCAGGAAAGATTAGGTGGTCATTTATGTGCTGGAGGTTTGTCTGCAAAGTTAGCCCTCACGTGTAATCACTTGAGGTCTTCAATCAGTTGTGGCCATCATTTATTGGAGTAGTCTGGCGTATGTAGGGTTGGTGAAATTTACATTTGTACTCGTCTGTAGGTGTGCAGGGAGGGAGGTGGGGGGACAAGAGCAGGTGTAGAAATTTTTCAAGACTGAGGAGAATGAAGAATGGATGGGGGAGAAAGAAAACCAAATACCTCGAGGTTGTGACTGTAAAACTAGAAAGTAGGGCCCCAGAGGATTCCTCAGAGAGAGAAGGCATGGTTTGTCATGGGCCAGGGACACAGGAGCTGAGTTGTTGTATGAGAGAATGTCCTATCCAATTTGGAGGGGGGAGGATGGGGTGGTGGTGGGGGGTGGTTTGAGAAAGGAGACAGGCCACGGCAGAGTTGACAATCAAGAAAGGCCTAGGCTCTGTATGGTTATATTAAAAATATTGATTTGTATTCCAAAATGAGGGCCTAAGCAGAGAATTTTATATACAGCATTAACATCTGTACTCCAAAATCCTAGTCTAAGAGATGATGCCAGTTTTTTGGTGTGGGTTTTGCAGTTGTTCAGTCCTGAGCACTTCTGTCTCTCATGTTCTTTAGAACACGATTGACAGACACTTTTCCCGTTTATCCCAAAACACTTCATTCCATAAAGGTCTGCATAGCAAACTGCCTCACCGCATTCTCACCTCTTGTTTAAATATCTTCTTTGATTATCATTTGAAAACAGTAGCTGTCATTCTTTCTAAAATGTTAGGAATTTGCCTAGTGTCTGCTATAATATGAACTCTTAAAGAAATGGACTGCTTCATTTATGTCCCACTTAATCCTCAGCATCTTACATAGCATTTGGATCATACTAACCACTCAGAACTCTGTGGAAAAATAAAAATTGTTACATGCATCATAGCTTCCCTTTATTTGCAGGACATATAGTCCAAGACTCCCAGTGGATGCCTGAAATCAAAAATAGAACTTAATCCTTTATATACTGTTTTTTCCTATACTCACATACATATGTTAAAGTGTAATTTATAACTTAAGTAAAACAAGAATTTAATTAATAGATTAGTGGATTAATAACTAATAAAAGTGAGTCATAGACCGTCAGAACCATAGAAAATGACTATGAATATGGAGAGAGGGACTGCTGTATTATTAGCTGGTTCTCCTTAGGTCTCTGTAGGCCTTTTTTGGTTAATACTTAATGAAATGTGGGTATTTCAATGATTCTAAGGAAATAATAAGGAAAGTCCAGTGTTTACTATTTCCTGTTTCTTTATCTTTCCCACACCTCACTTTTTAGTCTCACCCATTTCAGATTAGCTTTAAAATCCTCTTGCTTCATTTACCTTTGAGAATCTTTCACAAAGCAGCATTTATTCACAACTCTGCAGTTTTGCTTTCTTAAACCTGCTTAAGCAAATTTGAGCAGTGGCACAATTTCAACAAATCCTTGGAATACACTTTCATCTTCTGCATCTTTTATATTTGCCAGCCATTTCTCCTTCCTCATTCTGCCAGTCCATGACCTTGAAATCATTATTGCCCTGACTTTGGCAGACGCCAGCTCATTACCGTGTCTCTGCTCAATGGGCGATCTGACTTTGTGAAGTTTTAAATGGCAGAGTTTCTAATGAACATGTTTTAAATTACAGGACCCCGTTAATTTTGGTATTTTATGTAAAGGAAGAATGAAAGTCCTTTCTAAATTTTGTAGGGATGACCATTACTAAAAATGTTTGGCCGCCTTCAGAGAGCACCTAGATCTGACATTTGATGCCACTGTGATAATTGACGTTTTAGAACACTTGCAGTGCTGTTTGGAAGCTCATGGGTAAGAAGCAGATGGAAGAGCTATTAGGGTAAGAGGAGGGGACTGGTGAGAGAAGCGTTGCCACCCACAGACTGGCTCCAGCCAGTAACTGCCACTGAGCACTTGAACTGTCCCCCTGTTTCTTTTTGTAGTGTAGCTACTCAAAAAAAAAAAAAGAAAGAAAGAAAAGACAAGAAAAAGAAAAGAAAGGAAAAAAAGAAAGAAATCTCTCTGCCTTACTCATGTGACCTGCAATCTGTAGGGTGGGGGAACTTACGTGGAACCATTTTTTTTCTCAACTTTTTCTCATGACCCCAAATTTGATTTAATTCAGAAGGCTTACTGCCTTATGAGAATTACACTGTCCTCACTGACCTGTTGTGAAAACAAATCATTTGTTTAAGTTTGAATAGTAATTAGAAATAGTTGGTTCATATTAAGATGATCATGTAACTTACTGTACAAAGAAGGATGCTTTTGAAAAAGAAATGAAATACTATGAATAAATAAAAATTATGTAGAGATATGGGCTAAAATTTTGTTGTGGTATATTAGGAGAAGCCAGGTATTATTAAGATTATTTTATGAAAAAAACTCTTTGAATATCAACCAAAATCAATACATTAAAGCCAAACTTAAAAGCTTGTATTATTAATCAGAGCATTAACATTGACAACCAATAATTATTCTTTGTATGGTTCATGCAATTTATATCTTGTCTCCTATAATGTATCATTTTTATTTTTCTGAAGAATAAACATTTTATTTTTTCTCAGACAAGATCTTGCTATGTAGTCTATGCCGGCCCTGAACTCAGTATGTGGCCTTGAACTCTTAGTATTATCAGTCCTCCTGCCTCAGCCACCCGAGTACTGGAATTACAATCATATACCACCATGCCAGACTTATGTGGCTAGGGAATTGAACTCAGGGCCTTGTGCTTGCTAGGCGAGCACTCTAACCCCTGTGCTGTTCATCCAGCTGAAGAATAAGATCTTATTTTCTAAATTAAATTGACTGCAGTTGTCTTTCAGGTTGCATACATAATTAATACTTTCGATACTAATGTCATAAATTGAATTTTTATAATTGTTGTAGTTGAATAATGCTTTTTGCAGATACTAACATACCGAATAACATGAGATAAAATTATGATAAAAGGAGAAAGAATATAAATTCTGCTGTTTTGCTTGGCATGTGTAAGTATAACTACATTTTGATTTTACCAATACTGTCTTTTTTCTCAATGCCAAGTATCCTGCTTTAAAATTATTTTTTGAAGGCAAAATTTTTTCAAAAAATTGTAGAATTCATGTCGATATAATGATAGTTCAGAATAGAAATGCTTCAAATCAAAGTAGAGTGTATATACAAATATTTCCCTCATAACTTGAAATATTCCAAATTTAATTCCACTTTAAAAGCTAAAATTTAATGTTATTAAAAACTGTGTAACTTCTTAAGTTGCATCCTTTATTTTAAGGTAAGTTTTACAAACTTCCTATTTGCAAGAAATCTTCATTTCAATATTTAGAAATTGCTAAGAGCTTTAAAATCCTTCCTGTCTGTGCACATGTGTGTATGTGTGCTCTACTTGATAGATATTTTAATTAAAGGTTGTAGCCGATTGGACAAAAAATATAAATTTAGAAAGTTGGTATATAATTTTTACCCTATCTGAGATACTTAGATTTCTAAAGTGCTTCTTTAAGAGTCCATGTAAGAAAAGCAAATGCTCAACAGTCAAGGGGGAGGAGGGAGGGAGAGGTGGGTAGGGGGAGGGACAAAAGAAGAGTGGGAAAGCCCTTGTCACCTTGACAAGATACATATGTGCACAGAATGCTCAACTTCATTGTAAACCTTAAATTTTGCACTTATACATATGAACAAAATGGGGGAAAAAAGAAAGCACACACCATCATGTTGAATGGTTTTTATATTAAATCTCAGATCACTAGTAAAATTTTACAATTAACTCTAAAATTTTGTATAAGATATTTATAAATTTTGACAACTACAATTTCTATTCCAATCTGTTGACTATCACAGTTGCTGAGAAACTAATTTGACTCGTATGTACATCAAAATCAATTCCAGTTTTCACTTTACTGTTTCTTTAATGAATTAGTTAATGACTAGTCCTTTATAAATATCACAACACACTTTGATCTAAAGCAGCAGTCTTGTTATGTTCTTGGTTTTCACATGTGACGAATTCAACTTCTCTTTGCTTCGCAGGGCCTAGGGCCTGAACTGGGAAGACTTACAGATTTGAAATACGGCAGGTGTTGATTATTTTACCATTGCTGGAGGGGCTACGACTTGTTCATCTTGTGGTTAATATTGATTATTTTTTCTACCTGAATCACAACTAAGTCATGGCTTGAAACAGCTGTGTGTCACCTTAGCAACTGATCTTGAATGCTGTTATTGGGCTCAGAGATCGGCACATAGCAAGAGCAAGTGTTTCCTGATGTTACAGATTTGATCTCAAATGTCTCCTAAAACTCTTATGTGCAGAGGGTTCAAACTTCAGCTGTGGACCTATCCATTGATGAGATCATAGTTTTATACCATTATTGGGAGATAAGTTGAACTGGGGAGGGGGTCCAGCTGAAGGAAGCACATCCCAGTGACAGGGTCTTGATCTCATTTGCTCCCTAGCCTCTTCCTCTGTGGCTCTCTGCTTCCTGACTGCCATAGGGTAGCATCGTGCTGCTTGCTGCCCTTCTACCACACAGTTCTTACCTTAGTCCCCAGCAGCAGAAGCAGCTAACCACGGATGGTTACCTCCAAAATTCTAGATGAGTAAATTTTTCCTCCTGCAAGTTGTTATTTTGTAGCAGTGACACAAAGCTGACAGAAAACACACAAGAGAACAAGACAGACTCACACGTGGTATTTCAGTCATCTAGACATGGAAGTCATATAAGAGTTGTCATACTCAGGGAATTAACAACTGCTTGTCTGCATTTAAGTCATGAGCATGGCATACAACCACTTCATGGAGTTGTGCCAGGGGACATTATAAGAACTGCCTATAAGATGAAGGATATTTTAGCAAATATTTTTCTACAGAAAATATAATCTGTCACACTTAAATTAGTGCAAGTATTATAATGACCCAACACCAGTAAAATTTGTTATAATTATGGATTTAACTTTCTTGCTAAACAATGAGCTACTTTTTTGAATGTACCACCAATGTCAGATCTTTTACTATCAACAAAATAAATTTTGAGGACTTACATATTTATTTCATAAGTGAAATTAGACAAAGCAAGCCATTATTGGAATAGACTGCATTTAAAAAGACACTGAAATAAAATTAATATTTTAGAGCTATTCACTGTTTTCTGTCCACAGGATACATTAACACAATTGATTAGTCTTTTATTTGTGTGTAAGAAATCTTAGAATTGAAACTTAGCAAAATTTATTTACTTACTTATTAGAAGGTACTTGGTATTGAACACAGGGCCATTGCACTGAACTATATTACAGCCCATGTTTTTTATTTTTTATTTTTTTATTTTGAGACAGGGTCTTGTTAAGTTGCTGAATTGCCCACCTGGCCTCCCTCTTGCATTCGGTCCAGATAAGGACTAAAGCTTATGCCAGTGGACCCAGCTAAAATAAACTGAAATGAAACATTAATTGACCTAAATAAAAAGTCATGCATTACACAGTGGTATTGGTGCCTTTTGCAGCTGTGTGTTTAAACGGCTGTCTCAGAGTGCATCTTTCTTAGCATTATTATGCAGTTTCCCCTTTACATCTGTGTCTTTGTGTTTAAACCGCGTCTGTTGTTTTATTGTCTTACCTGTGATGGAATGTCAGTGTTGACAGATCTTTTTGCAAGCTAAGCATTTATCATCCATTTTTTAAAAGAAAAAGATCATTCTTTAATTTTTTATTTGAAAAGCACTTTTGTTAATCTATTGCCTCTGAAGGGTTTGCTACAAATTTAAAAGGTATTGTCAGAAAATAAAATAGTCAGAAATGTATAAGGTTTAAAACATAAACAGAAGAACTGCAGTAGGAGCGTTCAGACCACTCTCTGCAGGGGACTTCAGCCTGTCCCTTCTGTCTAGGTTTCAGGTGTGCCTACCCAGTGATTCCCCACGCTTCTCCCTGACCTCGCCATCTGGGGCCTGGCAGGCTGCTGCATCTAACAATCAGAGCAAGAGCCATGGAACAAGTATCTGCCTCAGTAAATCCTAGCAGGGACATCGAATACTTTCCCACCACCATCTGAGACTGAAAAAATGAGCCAGTCTTCACTGCGTATGTCTGCATGCACCTTGTTTCTTCAGTGAGTGTTTAATATGACATGGGTGGGTTAGTTAAATTCTGTCTGGACAGGGCCCAGAGAACAGAAGATAAGTACTGTATAGTGTCCTCAGATTTAGCTGTGTGTTAAAGAGTGAACTGTGTTCACTGTGCTTGTGATTCATATACTTTAAATGGCAGCAGCTGCAAGTTCAAACCTAAGGTTAGCTAGAATCATCCTGGCTTAAATTTAATGCAAGTGTTATTAATGGTAATTCAAAAAATGCTGACCTAGATGGGATGCTATAGCAACTTGAGTATGTTCAGAAGGCACCTTGACAAAGCTTAGGATAACCACGTTGAAGTTTTATAGATCTGGCTTGGTTTGTAGAGTTTATCTTTTGATGTCTATTGCTTTCTAGAGTTTGTGGATTGATAAAAGAAAAATAGATTTTGGGGGCACATATTAATTTTGCTACCTCAGGATTCTTTTTTTTTGTACTCTATATAGTCCTACTTAAAATACAGCTAACGTCTGGCTCCTGGAAACACTTTGAAGATTATATTAGTAAGGCCTTAAATGTGTTTGGCATAAAATAAATTGCTATTTAATTGTAGACATTTTCATTACCTGTTATGATGTTAGTATCAACAGTAGTACAGCAAGGTAGCTTTCCTACTCTGATGAAATTTGTATCAGTATTTTACTATCCAAAAGAAAACACAGAGGAAGGATTATTGAAGTAGACCTAGTATATATTTTTTCTGAGATTAAAATTGCGTTTTAGGAGATAAATTGGTGACACAAATCTAAATTTTTAGTTTTTTTGCATTATATTTGACTCTGCCACTTACTTTTTGGAATTAATTGATTCAGCAGTAATTTGTATATGTATTGCTGAAAGTACAGCTACTAACTTTTTTATTATATGCTGTTTAAATAGTGAAGAACTGGACTCAGCCATAAGTATCTAAATATAAGGACTAAGTTTAATAAGTATGCACAAATATATAATGCAATAATTTAAAGCTATTAAAATGATGTGATCAAAGTCTAAAAACATGCAAAGATATTTATAGCATCTTCACTAAAACAGCCTTTAAACATTCTGTATTATGAATTCCTGATCTAGTTTCAATTTTTTTTTTTTCTACAGGAACACAAAAACACACACAAAGTTGGGAGTCTTTCAACCAGATTATAATGATTATCTAATTAAAAAATCACAGGCTATTTTATTTAGATGTTTTGTTTGTATAGTACCAGAAAAGGATACTGAATGTTTTTTTTTTTTTTAATAGAAGTAGTATATTGATGTATGGAGAGGGCAGCTGGTGGGCAGCAGAACGGTCACCGGAACAGGAGCAGCATGAGGACGCCTTGGAAGGAGTTTCAGTCAGTGTCCCCTCCCCAGAGTTTCACTGTGACTGAAAATTGGGCCATGAATATTTCAGTATTAAATTAGTTGTTAAATACACTTAAAAGATAGTACATTGGCTCATGAAATCAAAGCCTCAGAACAGAGTGGCTTTCTGGTGTTGTGTCATCAAGGAGCCAGTTCAGGTTCTCTGAGGTTCTCCTGCCTTTGCCTTCTCATTTGCGGGTCGTCCTCAACATCAGTCTGGTGTACAGTTCCACCTGTGGTTTAGCCCTTAAGTTGCCATACCAAACTAGTCACTTAAGTTCATAAAATTTATAACTTACCTTACCTTGACTGCAAAAATGAATCTTTATCTCATTTGACCGGCCAGAGGCAGCTGCAGTTATCAGAGGAACATGCTATGAACCGAGTGAGGCTTACTATGCTCATCTCTGTGTGGGATCTCCATGTCTCCAGAACGCCTCATGCATTTGGATGTTGTGAGTTGTTTGTGGATTCCATGCACTATTAAAGGTGGGTCCTGGTCGAGAGGGGTGGATTATATGTGTGTGGTCAAAGACAGCTGTGTGGTAGGTGATAGATTACAAGAATGTGGTGAATTAGGGACAAGCTGTAGATTCCAGTTATGTGGGCGTATTAGTGGACGTGTGACCCGCAAGGGTCAAATCATGAGGTCTTAACCTGGGAGGAGTGGTCCACTGAGGCTGAACCCAGTGGCAGTGAATCACTGGGGTAGGACGTGGGAGAAAATATGCTGGCTCTGCCCTTCCTCCCTCGCTTGGCTTCTGTCTGCCATTCCACGAACAGCTCAGCTCCACCATACGCTTCCACCATTACCAGCTGACCGTAAGTGCACTGTGTGACCTTCTGAAAATGTGAGCTAAAATAAACTTTTTCTCCCTTAATTTATGAATGTCAGGTATTGAGTCACAGAAATAGAGCAGTAACTAAGACTATCACAATGGCAAAAGAAGCATCTGCTTTCTTGCTTTAGAGATCAGCTCTGAGGGAGAATAAGGTCAGTCCCATGGACACTCAGCAGTTACTACCCTATGAGACAGAGTGGGAAGCCATGCTAGAGAGCGTAATTCAATATGATTTCCCAGATACTCATTTATGCAAATGAATACACATTCTACCAGTTATAATTAAAAAACTTATCTTTTAAAAATGATAATACAAAATCTTTATTAGCTAAACCTAAATTATCTTTTAATGACCAAATTACACTATCATTATAGCTGGCTTAAGTTTATAGAAAAAGTGGCATATACTATGAAAACCATCCTAAAGCACACTTTCTGGGTGATATTTTTAGGACAGGAACTGACCTGATAGAATTTTCTGGACCTTCATATTATGGTTACAAATAATGTGACTTCAGGTTCCCAATTGGGACCAGGAATTATTTTATTCAATAGATACAATTGAACTTTTTTCTAAATTACTTCTTCAAGCCCCAGGATACTAATCTTTAAAAGACAAAAAAAAAAAAAAAAAAACCCACCTTATTACAAAGTACTAAACTAACTCTTTTTAATAGAAGCAGCCTGAATCTATTACCAGGAGGGAAAGCAGAGCTCATTCTAAGCTGTACTGGTTAACTGAGTTATAACTTCACCTAGATGACTGAGCATTTGACACCACAATCTACAGTGTCTTCCATATCTGCTGTCTTCTTCAAGTAAGCAAGGAGCTCTGGGGAAAAACAGAAGGGAGCTCAGATGCTTGGGTAGAAAACGGTGTTCTAGGCTCCATTATACTCTTTGCATCTTGCATATTTTAGGAAACTCACATAAAAATTGTAACCGCTATTTCCGTGTTTTGAAACTGAAGTGATTGGGTTGAATGACCTCTGAGTTCCCTTACAATTCTACAGTGGGAAGTTTTGTATGGGCTGGGGCTGGTGAACGATAGAATCATGTTTCTCTGCACTCGTGACCCTGGCCCAGAAATCAAAGTAGAAGTAAAACAGAGCTTTAGTTTTGTAACTTGGCATTTTATTCACAGAGCCTCATTCATTTCTCACTGCTGGATCTCTGAGCCTATTTGCAAAGGGAAGCAAAGAAAATGAAACATAAGACTCATTGCTTTATCTGTTTGATATTAGGAGCTGTTATATTTCTCATTACTGTGATCCTACCCTCTGCACTTTCTCCCTTCACGTTGTCTTTCTTTTTCATTGTTTCTTTTTTTTTGAGGGTCAGCAGGTGAGAAACATCAAGTCAGACACATTCCTTATTTCAGCACCCAGTATTAATATTTGTCCACTCAAAGCCCTTGTTTCATTTTTTCAGTTATTCATATTTCACACTTCAATCATTCCTGTTCTTTTTCTTCTCAGATATTCTTACATGTTTAAGATATATTTTATTGTGTATGTCCTAGCGAAATGGACTGTAGCTTTATGCATATAATTTACATAAAGAAACTTTTATTGTAGATCTTAATTTGTTTCTTAGTTTTTAAACTGAACATCGACACTTTAATACATATTCATTCATTTTGCCCTTTTTACTCCAATCTGTTGTAATTGGTGACTGCACAGTGCATCCACCACACTGTAACCTGTCTTTCTCCTAGAGAAATCCACGTTAGTTCCTGCTCCAGGTCACAGGTGCCCCACATTCCTATATAAATGCTGGATACCATTAGGGGCTGAAGCGTAGAGACAGGAGGAAGGCGATACTCTATTTGCTGCTGAGTTATTACAGATTGCTCTTCAGGGCGTGCTGCAGAGAGAGCACTGCAGATATTTGTGGTTGGCCTGTACGATACCGGTAGGATTTATTCGTTGTTGCATGAAGCTGTATGCATTTCTTTTCACTGATGTATAACTTCCGAAGTATGAAAATGTCGAACTTCATTTTTCCCATTTTTAGTAGTCTACATTTGCAATACACAACGGTTACACTGAGCTTGAGTATTTTGCATACACACGTTTTGCATCAACATTACCGTTCCTTCTCGTTCCCCCTTTTTGGCCCTCCCTTGTCCCCTCGACTCTCAATGGCTCTCCCATTTTGTTCCATAAGTTGCCTGTATTCTCAGTTTCTCATACTAGAGAAACCATGTGATATTGAGCCTTCAGAGATTGCCTGACTGCACTAAGCATGTTGGTCTCAAGTTGCATCCACTTACCTACAAACGCCTCAGATCTGTCTTTATGGTGGAGTGGTACTCCATCGTGTGCATATACCACAATGTCTATGTCCATGAGTCTGTTGATGGGTATTTTGAGTTTCCACAATGTAGCTGTTTTTAGTTGTGCTGTTATAAACATGGGTATATGAGTATCTCTGTTACGTGTTGCTTCTAACTCTTTTGGAAAGATAGCCAGAAGAGGTATCACTGGATCAAATGGAATATTTGTTTTCAGCCTTTTGAGGAATCTCCATACTGCTTTCCATAGTGATTGTACCAGTTTTTATAAATATATATATATGAACATTGCCATGCCTGTGTTGACTAGGAATGGTGAGTGTGGAAAGCCTCATCAAGCTCTTAATTTAAGTGGAAATGCTTTCAGTTTCTCCCCGTGTACTGAAATATTTGCAGTAGATTTGGCATTTATGGATTCTATCAGTTTCAGGTAAAGTTCTCTATACCTGTTTTCTTTACGATTTTTATCATGAATGGGTATTGTTACTTTTATTAGATTTATCTTGAACGAATATATATGTGTATATAAAATAAGGTCAATTTTTTTAGTTGAAAAATTAGTCAATCAACAATATTTAGTTGATTTTTCTAAGGTAAATAGGAAACAAAAATTGTTTTTCTTCAGAAGGATATTTGCTATGGCTTTATTTCTATTATTATCAACCTCTTTAATTATAGTTATCTCTCTTCTCTGTTAACCTGTGTCTTATGTTAAGAATCAGTGATGTAGAATGAATTTTTATGGGATTCTATAAGTTGTACAGTCATGCTAGAAGAATTACAAAATAAAACCAATTGATATATTGTATTTTCCCTTTTCTCTCAAATCAAAAAAGTTCCCCCAAAAGCCTTACTTTTTCCGAATCATTTTTCTTTCATCTATAAAGTTCACCACCTCATGAAATACACTTCCAGAATATATTTTCCATTTCCTCGAAAAAGCGTGTAACTATTTTAAGCTTTTTAAAAATACAGTCCAATTTTGCAGATGGGGTTTTGAAATTATTTTTATTTTTCCTTTTATTTCTAACTACTTTTAAGAGATTACCATTGGCTGATAGTAATTTGATTATGCTATTTCTTGGCATGATACTCACTTTTTTTTCTGTAAAGAGTTTGTTGACAACCTTGTTACTATTTATTCAAATATTTCTTCAGCCTCTCCTTATTATTCTCTCTTCCTGGGATTCCAGTTGCATGTTTATTAAAATATGTAATTTTGCTCTTTAGATCAATGACCTATTTCATAAACTTTCCTCCAGTGCTAATTTGTGTTTATTTTGTTTCACTCTTTATGAGTTCTTGATTTTTCTCTTTGGCAGTTTCTAGTGTGTTAATTCCAGCTAGAATATTTTTCACTGTCCATATTTTTTGTTTTCTGTATAGATGTTGTATATAGTTTTTGTTTTCTGTATAGATATTGTACATAGATTTATTTATAATCTTGCATTTTTCTCAGCATGCTTATATTTTGCTTTCCATCCTGGAACATGCAAAGCATGTTTGTAATGACAGTTTCAGCATCCTTTTCTGATAATTTTATTACCATTGGCATTTTTGCTTCTGTGTCTGTTCACTTACAGTCATGGACATAATTTGAGCCATATGTCCTGACATGCTGAGTTTTACATTGTTGAGTATTGAGTTGTGATGTTCTTTCCCTAATATAGTAGTTGATTTTTTTTCTTCTGATATCCACTGAAGTTACCTGGATTCAATTTGACCATTTGGAGATTGATCCAGACTGCCTTTTTTCCCCCTATATAAACATAGTAAGCTCGAGTAAATTCTATCTGCTAAAATAAAAATTATTTCCTGAGGACTCTGTCTTGTTTTTTCTTCTGTTAGGAAGGTCTCCACTTTACCTGGGGAGTATACATTATTGCTCACCCAGTGTGAGCACTGGGAATGGCTTTCCTTGCCCCTTTCAGCAGATTTTTTCTTAGCCTGGACTGGTTTTCTCTCACAGAGGTCTTCTCATAGTAGAGAAGGTCACACAGATAAATCCTCAGCCATATACTCATGAAGAACTTCTGAGAGCATCTGTGGAGGTGTCTGGATGCTGCACTCCTCCCTCATACCCGCCCCATGGGGTCTACTCAGGTCACATCTAGGAAGGCTAACTTTTATCTCCTCCACACAGTAGGCTGCACTTGATTTTCAAGCTTCTCTGTAGCCTGAAATTTCCCTCCTGTTCTCTAGTAACCCAGAGTTATTGCAGAGCTCAGGTTTCCATCCTTCCCTTGGATATCAGCCATATATGCTCATGTTCAGTGTCTGAAAATAGCTATCATTTTATACAGTTTTCTAGGAGGATAAGGCAGGAGAGTAAATCTGTTTCCTGTAACTATATCTTGACCGTCAATTCAATTTTTTCCCTTCCTTTTATAGAGGGAGTATCTATTATTTTCAGAAGGTGTGTATTTTTATCTTTTAATACTGTTTTGTATCATGTTTTAAGGTTATGCCCAATATTTGTGGAAAAAATTATCTCTAAAATCATCCCTTTAAAAATATGCTTATCGTGATAAAGACCTTGACATTTTGCTGATAAAGTAGATTTAGTTCTTTCTCTGCGAGGTGCCAATGTTGGGAAGTCAGAAGCTAAGCCCAGTGGGATGAGGTTTTATTTTTCAGGATGTTGGTAAAGTGTAGCTTGCGGTGGTGTCTAATATTGGGGAGAAAATGTAATGCTCTCAGGCAGATAATGAAATGACCACAAAGCAAAGGTGCAGGAAATATAAGCTATCTTGTAGGTTTTGCAGTAAATCTCATAGGTTAGAAAAGTCACAGAGAGAAGGAATTCCCCTCAGACTTGTCTTCACAAGAATGACAAGTATTTAAAATTACTCAGATTTGAGCATTGCCAAGTATGAAACATACTATGTTTTTGGCAAACAAACCCAGTTCCTATCAGTATAATTTCAATTTCCAAATGAACACAAACAGTAGCATAGTCTTAACTACTGCATTCAGTAATTTGTGGAGGAGGACAGAAAACATTCAGTTAATGCCTTTTGCTGTTTAGGGTTAGAACAAGAAGCCAAGATGTTTCAGGTATATGGACATGTTTTGTTAAACTTAATTGTCATCTGAAAAATTTATAAACTATGAAATTCAATCTTAACATAAGCTGCTCTGTATATTTGGCAATTTTAAGGTTATGAAATTCATCATATTAGATTATATACTTTTTTCCCCTTGCTTTTGGTTTCTTGAGGATTTGAATTGGTTCCAAGGTGTTAGAAAAGTTGATGGTAATAATTTTTAGGCAAGACGTTCTTAATTTGTAAATACCATACTTATTTACAAGAACATTTAGGTTTAATGAAATGCATGAATTTATGTAACCACTTTACCAAGTATCTTTATATTTAGTGATATAACTTAACATACGACTTTATAACATCATGAGCATTTTAAGAGAAGTGACAAGAAGAAAATAAAATTGGCTATCCTAAGACATTGAAAACTTAATTTCTCCTCTAAATTAAAAATTTAAAACAAACAAACTTCAGACTATGAATGGTCTAAGTTATTTATCTTTAACCAGTGTTTTCTCCACATTTAGGTTTAATTCTTCTCCTGTAAGACTTGATAATTACTAATGAAATTTGGCAGATGCTTTCAGAAGGTCTTTCTTTTGAAAATTAGGACCAGATACATACAGCTTTACTCAAGTACTAATTATTAACTCTGTGATTGAGCGTAGTTTCATAAAGTTCATTGAAATTACTCAGAACCCAAGAAAATAAGACTTTGAGATTTAACATTGTAATGTGTTCTACAAAGCAGAAGAAAACAGTTAGCCTTAAATATTACTTAATTTTCAATGAGTCAGCGATGGGGTAAGCACTCGAGTGACTATGTCATAGAAATTTGAGAAAATAAATATTGACAAAGCATTGGAAATTAACACACAGCTACCAAGCATCTCCTCTGAGAACAGTTGTGAACATCACAAGATCCCCATCATCAAGAAGTTGTGTTCTAGAAAAGGAAGACTTTCAATGTAAGTATAAGAAAGCAAGTGGGAATTTCAGATATTTTTCACTTGTACAATTAATATAGGATGAGGATGCTCTGTCTAGTGTGCTAGTGTTGGCCTGTGTTATTGTCCCGTGTGAGTTGAGATTGAAATGACAGGAGGGAGCTAAGCAGAGTTTTGGACAGTGTGTCAAGTGGAAGGCACTGCAAGTAGAAGGCCTGCACGGCGCCCTGAGAGGGAGAGTCAAGAGGACGTTACAGTCTGGGTTAGATGGAACTGCATAGACAGTAATAAGAAATTTGACTTTTAGTCTAATATAATGAAGTTTTGGGAGGAAAATGAGTCTTCTGAACTTTCTTAATACATTCCCTGGTTCTTCTAGGAAGAGAAACTATATATAGGAAAAAAGGAGGTCATTGCAGGTAAGAGTAAGTGTGCACTGAGCTAAGTCATGTATAAGCAAATTGTCATCAAATTTGAGGTGGTTTTTGGAATTGGAAACTAAAAAGGAAAATCAGTGGGGAACTATGAAGAATTTAGCTTTTATGAAACATGGGTGAATAATGGTATCCCTAATCTTGGTGTGACAGCTCAGAAAATATTTTACTTTATTATGGTCCAAATACTCAATTTTGTAGGCAGTCTTGGGGCATGGCAAGTTTGAGTAAATAATGAAATAGAGAATAGACAGTTAGATTAAAAATCTAGTGCTTGGAAAAAGAGCCCTCTGAGATAGCAAATTAAAGTTGATAGCCATCAATTTGTTATGCTTCGAGCATGTACAACATGTGGCCAGCCTTTTTTGTTCTTTTTCTTTTCATTTTCCTTTTCTTCTTTTTTCTTTTGCCCTCTTCTGTTGAGTTAAAAAGCAATGGCATCTTCTTTTCTTGGGATTCCAGTTGCATGTATTTTTTTTTTTTTCTTGTTGAAACACAATCTCAATCTGTAGCCCAAGCTCACCCTGAACTCACTATGTAGCCAAGGTTAGCCTTGGTCTCATCGCAGTCCTCCTGCCTCAGCCTCCTAAGTGCTGGGATTGCAGGCATATGCCACCATACCCAGTTTATGTGGTACTGGGGACCAAATGCATGTATGTTAAAATACTTGATTTTGACCAGATCCTGTCACCATGTTTTTTCTGCCTTGAAGCCAGCCAGTGGTGGCCTAAACCCACTGAAGCTGTGAGCCATTACAAACCTCTCTGCTTTGCACTTGTAGCTATTGGTATTTTGTTCGAGAAATTAGAAAACTGACTAATGCAGGCATACTCATGGTATATATCATTATCACCAAAATAATTTTCCCAGTCAATTTTGCTCACTTGAGTTTATATTTAAAGAGATTAAGCCTATTGTCAGAAGGTTTAGGCTAATATAAACTGGAAGTGCTGGATTCAAATTTCTAATCCAGTCATTTTCATTACTGTAAATACTGGAGAAATATTTCTCCGAGGCCTTCCTTTCTGTGGTAGATTATTTCCAGAAAGTTCCTAGGCTCTCCCTCCTTCTCATATCTGCCTTGCATCTCATCCCATCAAGGTGTGATCTTCTGTCTACAATTTGAACATGGTCTGGTTTTAGGATGCCTTTGGTCATAATATGAGATGGACATCATATTGTAGTAATTACGTGCTTAGGACACTGTCTGCTTTGCATATGTCTGTTCTTTCCATCTTTGAATTCTGCCTAGGCACTATATGTCATCAGATTCTGCAAGCCTGCTCAGGGATGGATTATCAAGTAGAATAGAGATGATCTGTCTTAGATGAAAGCATCTTAGACTACTCAGCCCCTCATTGGCTAGCTGCCTGATCATAGATGTGTGATTTGATAGGACCAGAACCATTGACTGAGCTTCCTCTAAGTTTCTGACACACAAACTCACACACTGAATAGCTGCTGCTCCCGATACTGATGTTGAGTTGGTTTCTTACACAGTGATAGGATCACTTAGTGGTAAATTTTGCTTTTAGTCTTATGATAGTTCATAAGTACTGAAGAGTTGAATTCCACTACCTTCACTTAAACCTCTGAAAAATGATGACTTTTCGGAACTCTTGGGAACAAAGTAAATTGTATTCTAAAATTTACATACAATTGCCAGTGAGTCAGTGTGGTATCTTTTAAAAGACCTGTACCAAGTTAAGGGAACCATGGGATCTGGTTTTCCATCTTAAATATCAAATTTACCAAAGCACATTGGTTACATCACTGTACTTTAGAGATTTCTCCCCACATATTTAAAGTGAGAATATAAACTGAGATTCTGAAAAGTATTTAACTTTATTATGAAACTTTCTTTGATGCTGACATTGACAACTCAAAGATATTAGATGTGACACAATAGGTGAACACTGTCCTCTGTCAAGTTTAGCGATCCCGTTTTGGTGCTGACATCAACATAGTTTGTACTTACAGCTTTTTGGATTAACTTCACCCTGCTTATCAACTTCTGCCATCAATCAGTTGCTTCCCCACAATAATACCTGACTGTGTAACAAATTGTATGTACAGACTTTGAATCTTAAAGGTAGTCTCTAAGCTATAATAGCAAAATCATTATTTGATTTGACTGTTGCCAAAATCTCAACTGACAGAATAAAATTCACCTTCTCTAATCATAGGAGATATCTACAGTTTTATTTATCCAAATTTCCTATTTCATTTGTTTGTCTCTTGAGAAACTGGAATACTATGAACTTAGTACCCGTAGTAAATTATTGAATGTGTCATAGTTCTGAGACTAGATCTGAGTCTAGATCTTTCCTTTGTCTGACACTTTAAATGTGCTGGGGTTGCTTCTCCCTGTGCCTTTAGGGTAAGCAGACTGGGCCTGAGAAGGTGGACCCCCAGCGTGAACTCCTGCAGCCACATTCGTCCTCATTGCTCTACTCCCCTGTGCTGCATAAGCGCCATTTTCTATGTGGTCCACAACGTGGAAACCATGGAGAGACATTATCGCGGCTTGGTAGAGTCATTAGAATCTATTTCATCATATGAGTCATTTCTCTTGCCCACACATTTTCCTTTTGAAAGATTTCCCAGACGCTGGCTCTGCTCTAGTAGCTAACACTCCTTGTCCCTAAGAGAATAATTTAAATGTGTGATGACAGTGTTTCCCTTTGCTTCTGTTTGTGTTCCTGTTTTGGCCTGACAAGAAGCTCCATTTTTTTCCTTAAAATTTCACTCATTTTCCCTGGAAATTTATCAAGCCCCTGTCCTTCTGTAATTATATTCTGACTATTTTAGCCCACATGGTTTTGTCATCTCTCTATCTGAATTCTTCTTTCTTAATTGCCAAACATGATGTAAATCACTTTGACAGAAGCTACCATGTTCTCAACTCACACAGAATTACCTTAATTTAGTATTTTCATAAGGTGTACGTTAGAGTGCTGAGTGTATAGTAATGTCCCAATTTAATGTTTATTTACTGGTGTATAGAGCACAGAACCAGTTCTCAAAGTAAATGGACAATTGTATTTAATTTTTTAAGGAGAAAAAGAGGAATGTAGGTCCTTAATGAGGGAACACAGAGTATATGAAGCACACAAAGATGAACATGAAGGAGTAACTTAAATAGACCAGAAAGAAAGTTCTGGTCGCTAGTGCTACTGTGTATCAAAACAGCCAACTCGTTTTTAAATTTCATAGCATTTTCAGTAAAGTTTTTATAATTCTTTTTTTTTTAGACAAGGTCTCACTGTAAAACTTTTTATAGTTCTTTGAGGTGTCTGTGTTTTGTCTAACAAGTATGTCACAAAGAATTCTTATACTTGTCTCAATATTGCATACTATTTGCACAGTTCAATAAGATGGTATGATTTTTAGATACTGTCTCTGAGCCAGCCTACATTATACAAAATTTAATCATAGAAAGATACTTACGATAGTCATACAATTTTATTCAATCTATAACATACATATGAAGCATTACATAATAATAATTTAGCTGCTCAGTACTAGGGAAAATAAATATGTTTAATAATAAAACAGATTCAAAATAAATGATTTAATATTACTTTTAAATTTATAAATGTGCACGTATTAATGCCATATACTTATATGTCATAACAATGGGGATATGTATGGAGAATAGTGCCACTGGGAAACTTTGTCATTGTGCAGTCATCACAGAGTATACTTAGGCCAACTAACATGGCTCTGTCCTCAGTAGCAAATGTAACCATCCCAGGTTTAGTTGTTAAGAGAAAAGTCATTATGTGGCATAACATTGGTTCGTATAAAATGAACAATACGTTGATATTCAAACAATAAAGTTATTTTGTTGGAGAATATTTAAAAATATTTTCAGTGTGTTACTAAATTTTGTTTTGTTTTTAAAAATGAAGCTATAGTGCAATCTAGAAACATGCCCACAGATCTTAGGGAGTTATATACACACCAGTATATATAAACAACAGAGTAAGGCAGATATAGAGAGAGATATGTTGAGTTGCTAGCAATCATTATATTTAGGGGATGTGGTTCATTTCTTATTTTTGGTTTTGTGCATTTCCCAGTTTTTGCAACAGATATGTTTATGCTTATAATGAGCATAAATATTATGAAACTTAAAATACATGTCTTAAACAGAAGTGTCGCATTTAAAAGTTCAGAGTGAGTATATGTTATCAGTTATGGTCACATCCGATTGACCACGCAGATGATGTCTTTCACACTTATCCTTGAATAGCCCCTTCAGTGCCCTGGCTGAGGGCTGTAGTCAGGTAGGTTTCTCTGCTTTTGAAGGTATGTTACACCAGTGGTATAGAATGTGAAGAATGACATATACACTTACATTATTTGGCATAAAATGCAAGGACTCAACAATCCTGTGCAGAGTTCTTTGTCGCTGGCATGTGCCTATATACAAACTAAAGAGAAAAATCTAGTAATTTTATTTTCCCAGTAAATACTCTTTGCCTTTATTATTGGATATGGAAGAGCTCTGTTAGCACAGAAATAAAAGACCGAAGTTAAATTGGCAGTATCAAATCAAAGATTGAAATCTGATTTCAGTGAATTCTACCTACAGGAATTTGAAGCCGTCTCCCTTCTTTGGCTATGAGAGTGAGTTCACATTTCTGTAAAATACTGTCTTCAGCTCAGCCCTGTTATTGGTCAGCAGAACTCTGCTATAATGAAAACAGCAGACTTTAGTTACTGATAAACTTGGACTCATTCACAGTACATACAACTCCATCATGACTTCTGTGGATCTGGGAGGGCAGTGAATTCAGTTGGCTTGATTTTCAAGGTCTTTATCTGTAAAACAGGAATGATACCATGTTTATTTTATATGGTACTTGTGCATAATAATAGAATTAGTATTTACAAATTGGTTATTGTGTGTTTGGCTTTATGAACATTGTAACTACTTTTCAACACACTAAAAGTACATGGATGTTTGTGAAAGCAGTGTTGTATAGGGAGACTCACAAATTTAGAAGTCAGACAAAGTTAGGTTACGAATTTCGTATCCCTAGTTACTTACACCAGTGAAATTTCTCCTGGTTTTCTTACTATTTAAAATGGTACTTTCCACGTGATTGCAAATGTTTTGTATAAAATATTTACACAATGGTTTGTTATATTTTTCAGCATATTTAATAAGCCTCATCCTCCTACCATTTAGTAAAATGCTAGATTTGTAGATCAGAAATATGCTATACTATATGGATTTTTATTCATTTGTTTAACTTTGAAACCACTTGCCTTTCACTGTCGTTTGTGTGATGGAAAAATATTGTTCTTTCATTTATAATGAAAAGTTATGACAAATATTCTTCAAAGATTGGATGACCAGAGAAGACCAAAGAAAGAGAAATGAGATTAACTTTGATAAGTTACAGGAGGACATTTTTTAGCAGCTACAATTATTTTTCTTTTAAAAAATCTATTATCAGACAGTGAATTTCTCAAGATTAATGATTTGTTAAATGTGAATCTGTGTGTGTGTGTATGTCTGATAGAGAAAGAGCGACACTTTGGTTCCTTTCTGTAAGGAAATGAGGCCCAGTCACAATATGACAAGCTCTATTAACTGAGAATTATACTTTCTCATCTATAGATGACCTTTAAATAGAATTGCAGTTATTATCTTACAGTATTCCTTCATTTACTATAGTTCTTCATTTATTAGCTATCCCTTTCTTTTTCTGAATTACTTTTATGTGTGTGTGTGTACTGAAAATATAAAACTATAATTTAGCTGTATTATAGCTATATTAAAGGCTGTCAAATCTAGTTCGATTTTTTCTCATTATATGAAGAGTTTGAAGCTGATGATGGCTGTTAAGTTCTGGGAGTTTAAGAAAGAAACCTGAAAAACTTTATCTGTGACCATTAACTTAATCATTAAAGACTTGGTAGAAGATCATTGAAGTGACTGCGTAGTTGTCTAGCACTGCTGTAGGAGACATTATGGTTAGGGAAACTGGGTCCAAAGTAAAGTGATTGCTTTGGTATGGGAAAGGTCAGAGCCTCTCATTTTTCCATCTTCATCTAAATCTCCATAGTATTTTGTTTTGTTTTTCTTCTTGAGACAGGGTCTTGCTTTGTAGCCCAAGCTGGTCCTGAATGCACTGTGGAGCCCAGGCTGGCCTTGGGCTCACAGCAGTCCTTCTGCTGAATAATCATTTTTAAATGCGTATGAGGAAAGCTGTTGAATTAAGCGACCCCTCCCTCAAAAAAAAGAAAAAAAGAAAAAAATTTTTTGCTATGAGATTGTGATTAGAAGCCCAGTAACTAGCCAGCTTAAACCCCTAGGAGGAAGAGAAATATAATTTATTCTTTCTTCTTAAATGTTTATTAAGAATTTATGTGCTAGTTCTTAGCACCCTGGAGGAGGCTGAGATAAGATTTTAACTGCTCATTTACTTTAAATCTTTCCCTATTAAGGTGATGAAATCAAATTCATAAGGAGGTTTCAAATCACTACCTGATGTGAGTGACTTTCTGCTTTGTTTTCTACTTTTTCTTTGGTAACAACTTTTGCCCTTCGGTCCCTAGTTATTTTTACATACTGTACTTGGGTTTTTCCTGAAGAGTAGTTATTTTCTGGAATTTGGAGATATTGGGAAGCCTGCTTACTGCTAAGAAAGTTGGAAGAGTGCAATTTTATGTTTATCTCAGCTGGAGTTTGAAAAATTGATTTGTATTTAGTGTAAACAGACAAAATTTGATCAGAATACCATTGAGAGAATATGTATTAAAACTCTGAGCATTTTTCCACATTTCATCTTGCAAATTAGCCTAATCCTATCAGAGACTTGACAACAGTAGGAAGAGGAAAACATATAAATACTGTACCGTGTGCAATCCTTTTAGAAAATGTTTTCTGTAGATGCCTATTATGATTAATCAACTCAAAAAGTGAGTTAAGCTTATAGTTTAGGTGAACAGTTAAACTACGATCTGAGTTTGAACTCTGTAGAATTATGGGACAGATTTCCCTGCCTAGCATAAGCATCAAGGCCTTACTTAATAACTCTTGTTATCATTTTAAGTTTTTATCAACTTAAAGGTTTTTTTCCCTAATTTAATTATTTTTTTTCCATTGGCCAAAGGTGAGTTTTCTTGCAAAATTAATATTACACCCTGAATTTATTGTAATATGGCATGCCAATATTTTGAAAAAGGTTGTTATGGATGTTATCAAAGAAATTGAAGCTGGGCATGCTACATATTTATGTTCTCAGCACTGTGAGAGGCTGAAGCAGGGAAATCGCAAGTCCACAAGTTCAAACCCCAGTCTAAGAAACTTAGTGACGAATGAGACCCTGTCTCAAAAGTGTGTGTGTGAGAGCGGGAGGGTTCACTCAGTTTAAAAGCCCTGTGTTTGAATCATAGTAGTATCAGACAAACACACCCACACCCACCCACCCACCCACCCCCCCCCCACACACACACTGTTGATGTTTTTAATTGATCAGAATATTTCTCACAGACCATGGAGCTAATATCCTATTTTCTCAAACATCCTTCACCAAAGAAAATACTTTCATATATTCTGTTTGTTTTTACTCTTTTATTCTTTTAATGCAACCTTTTTTCTTCTTCCTTTTCTCTTCATTCCCCCCCCCCCCCCCCACCCTCCTTCTTCCTTCTTGTTCTTTGCTCTCGGAACATTTCTTCAGTATGGTTGCCACGAGGATTTTCTTTGTAGAAGACGCTTCCTTGGTGTTACAACAAGTTTATCTTCAGGTGGAATGAATGTTGAGTTCTTTCTTCGGGTAACCTTCTGCTTCTGCTTGTGGGGCCTTTGTTTCCTCTAGTTTCTCTTCTGATTTTCCTTCAAAAATGTATTCACCACAGCCGATTCTTTATCAGCCTGACTTTCTGAAGGTGGAAGTCGAGATAATGTCTACTCTTCACAGTTTTCTAGATTCCTTGTGCACATTCACATATATGTGTTTGGAATGATGGCAAAAATATTTCCCTACTATTTTCATAATTCAGAATCTTTTGGGAAGCTCTTAATCATTAAAGTCTGCGGTGTAGATTTTTGTGAGACCAAGAAGCCATTGTATTCTTTTTATAAATATCTATTTCATACTCAAGAACTTACTTTATTGATGTCACAGGCAACATCATCCTTAAGAATTCATGCTGCACTGTTCAAATGAAATGGTTCTTGCTTACAGCTTTTTGAGATCTCTGAGGCTAACAGTGACATAGCTCAGAAGTCGTCTCTGTAGTGCAAACATGTCATGCTGCCTCTGTCAGTTACTGATTCTCATTAACCTGGTATCCATTTAAGGCTTTCTGCACTGAAGGTCAATGCTTATCCAAGTTAACCTCTCTGCATGTGGGAACAAAGTTGCAAAACTGCTTTCCTCCAACAGTCCTCTAATATTATCCAGTTTTTTTAAAAAAACGAACTGATCCAAATACCAGGGATTTGTTTTGGTTTTTAGGCATCAATTTCTGCTTGGGAAATTCACTTTTTCCCAGCTGCTGTTTCTAAGTGCTTCCGGTTATACCGGAAAGTTCTTCAAGAACTTTTAGATATAGAAGTTAAGTATTTAAAGAAATTCAAAATCTAATCAATTAACATTGCATGTCTTACAACTCTTCAGTGAAAATATTATGTTTTATTTTTGCTTTGAGAGTTTCTAGTTCAATAAATTATATGAATATTTTCTCAGATGCTTTCTCTACCATAAATAATGAAATATAGAAACACAGGAACAAAACCAGAACATTCCTTCCTAGTTTAATTAGTTTAGTCATTTTTAATGAAGCAACTCTAGAATTAAACAGAAAATCTCTTACAGAAAAACCAGCTGAATATACAAGAAGCTGCCTAGAAAACTACCTTCAATGCAAGTGAGAGCCTGTTCTTCAGTACCTTAGTGCCTTGCTTAGGACTGAAGTAACATTTGATTTCTACAATACTGTAGAGAACCAGCTGGGAATATTGGTGCAAATTCCTAGTCTGCCTACATTTCTAGCTACAGCGGCAGTCTTTCTGTTGCTCTGAAGAGATGTTACTTGGTCTAATTACCCCCTTGTTTTGAGATTTTTTAAAAATTGCATTTATGTCAACTATGTACAGACTTTTTCTTGTTATTGTCCTTTAAACAACAAAGTGTAGCAACAACTTACATACTATTTACATTGTATAAGGTATTATAAATAATCTAGAGATGATTGAAAATATATGAGCATGTTTGTGGCATATATATATTTATATGCAAACATTATAGTATTTTGTATGTGAAACTTGAAGATAAGCAGATGTTGGTATCCACAGGAATTCCTTGTACTAGTCACCGTTGGCTACTTAGGAGTAATGTTATATATGAATACATATACGCAGCACACGCACACACACGCTTGAGTTTCCAACCTAATTGAAAACAAACTTAAATGTCTGCATTGAGATAGGAAGAGGTAGACAGACAATACTACCAGGACAAGTCACATGATTTTTCGTGACAGCAACTGTGTGGTAACAGCAAATAAAACAAGAAAAGGTTGCAGACTAGAAATCACTTAGAACGAGACAAAAGCCAGGCGGAATTTGACACATTATTCCATGCTTCTTTTGATTTTGAAATGCATTGAAAAGTACAAAACGCACCCATTTTTATTGGAAAACCAGAAAAGCACATTGGGTTTCACCCAGTGATGGGTCCGAAGTGAAGCAGCGGGAAGGAGCAGGAACAATGAATTTGCAGCGCGCGTTCCCCTAGAAACTGCACCTAGAGTCATAAAAACCGTATGTTGTTTGTTTTTCATGTTACTCTTCACATAAGTTTCTACTGTGTTTACGACAGGACTAGCGTTTTGAAGGCATTTTTTCATCACTTTAGTAACTATTAATTTTCTACTGTATTGCCGTCATATTGTGCTGGGCAAAGCGCAGAAGTCCAGCGCAGGTACAGCTCAGATCCTTAGGAGAGCGACGCATTGGCCACAGCAATCCATTAACGCTATTTACTTAAAATCACTAAGTGCTACTAATGAGTGCAAGCTGTTTTGGAGTTGTATAATTTAAGCTCTTAACCTGATTTGAGTCTTCTAAGATTTGAAAGATGGTCAGGAATTAGCCAAGTGAAAAAGTTAGTGTTCCAGGCTGCGTGCAGACCAGAAGTAAAGGCTGTTTGGAAAGAAGGTTAATGTACAGATAAATGAAGCAACTAGTGAATGGTTATCAGAAAAAAAGATTGACAGCAGGCAGGAGGCCGAGGAGAAGAGGCAGGTAGCGCAGGTGTGAAGAGAAAGTGGCAGGGGAGGGTATGATTTAGATGGTGTCATCTTTCCCTATAACCGTATTTCTGTGTCCTTACAGCATTTTGCCACCAAATGTATCTGCATATTCCTCCCATTAGAAAAAGATACTGGAGATCTTGGGTGAACTGCTGGAAGGTGATGTGATTTGGTGGTAGTGCCGTGTGCTTCTGTGAGGTAATTTTTCTTACCTTTCAAGCAGTGTCTTGATGTCTTAGCTGCATTACCATTGCTGTGACAAAATACCTGACATCCACAATTTAAGAGAGGAACGATGTATTGAGTTCACAATTTGAGAAGGTCTCACGCAGTCCATTCATGGGAAGCAAGCAATGGCGGAACTACATGGCAGAGGTTGGAGAGCTGCTCACCCCATTGCAGACAGAAGCCAAGGGAAAGGGGAGCAAAGAGAAGATTTCAGACTCAGGCCTAGCCAGAGCTTTCCCCCAAGGAAGCTGTAACAATGTTTCTTCTTCCTTTAATAACTTTAAATTAGCAGTCCCCTCCCCAATCCCCCACACACCTATCACCAGGTGGGTGCTTCTCCCTCACTACTTGGCCCACAAGTCAACAACACATAATTCCAAATACAGGAGGCTTTTAGGACCACTTAAGATCCAGGCGATAGCCAATGGCAGGTCTTCACAAGAGAGTCTGGCTGTCCATTTTAGTGACTAAATATCAATGACAACAGCCCTATGTGTCTTTCTTCTCTATCCGTGAAAGCGGCTAGAAGATTCTGTCTAGAAGTGCTATTTATTTTCATTCATTCCTGCATTGTAATTCCTGAAGTCTTGCATTTGCCAAGCCAGCAGAGATGTAGATGAAATTGGATGGAAATGTACCTGTTCTGAATGCTGTGATTTCATTTTTTCATTATTTCCATAAACTGTGGAGATGAGAAAACTGTGGTCCAGATAGGGATGTAACAGATGTTAAAGAGTGATTCCTGGGAGACCTGGGACTTGAGTTTCCTCCCCATAGCTCCAAATTAGTGTGGATTTTGTGTGCTCAGTGCTATGTGAAGATAGATATCTCACTTTGGAACACTAAGAACAACAAAAGCAGAAAAAAAAATCTTTGATAGAAAAGCATACTTGCCTAGTGATGTGCAGCACTGTGGGAGTAGATTTTTTTTTATTCTGATAAATCCACAAAATGGAACACTACACTAGAAATAAAATGAAACCATATTCAAATGTTTCAATTTGAGGAAATTCCAAAACAAAGATTTAAGGGGTAAAAGGATATATAATAATTCTTTCATATATTCCTTTTAAGTAATATGGAAGCTCTTATAAAAGTTGATAAAATGATTGAATCTTAGCTGTGCATACAATGACATGTTTTTTAAAACAACAGTGGGAAGCACACTAAATCCAGAATAATAATGTCTGTAGGGCCGGGAGGAGAAAACTTATGGGGTGAATTCTGAATAATACTTCAATTGGATATATGTTTCTTTTCTCTAAAAAATGTCTGAAGCCAAAATTATATAGTATCTTTTAAAGTTTTCACAGTAGCTAAAGGGTATATCCTACATTTCTCTGTAGTTTTCATTTTTGCCTAACAATCTTGAATTTTAAGATTTTTAAGGGAGTAAAGTATGGAATTGGTCCAAGGACAGACTGTGAGCAGTTGTCCTTCCGACTGAGGCTTTGGCCTAAGGTTCAATGTGCTACAAATGTCAGAACCTCATTATTTTACTGGGAATGAATGGGAAAAGGATTTAACACACTATGAGTCCTTGGAGGCTTCTCTGGCACTTGTCTTGTATAAATGGACACTTGAGTGATGGCTTATTTTATATGTCTCCTACTATTGAGACATATTAGGACAGCCAGGAAGCTCTGAGGGATACAGATGTTGTTGGGCGGTTTTACGTACACTTTGCCATAGTTCTTATAAAGCGCATTTAGTCATAATTTCAGAATTTTAAAAAAGGCATAGATTCCTAGATAGAGACCTTTCTGCTGGTTATAAAATTCACTTCTTTATTTATGAGAGTTCAAAGAATCTTTGGTATAATTTTATGAGTTCTGAGTGTATCAGAGAGCTTACAGTTGCCCTTTCCAATTTACCATTACCCTGGAGGTCCCTTCCAGGCCATGAGACCACTTGTATCCCCTTCTCAGTCCTTCCTCAGGACATGGCTCCTACTGTCTCATTCCCTTCCATACCTTTTGGGCCTTGGTGTTCCCCTATCCTCGTAGGCGTTCTTCATGACAGTGCCCCCAGTTGAGCAAGTGTTTATTTTGTACATTTCCGGATTCTTAAGACTTAAATGGTTTCTTAGATCTAACACTCTACATTTCTGAACTACCCTGCAAGCTTTAAACTGTGTATTCTAACAGCACCTAAGCATGGAAAGTCTGGCACCCAGTAAGGATTCTGAAAATTTCCTAAGAACTAGGGCAGTTGTAGCCAGGCCACCGTAAGTAATGGATAACCTAACCACCAGCAACTCATGGTTCCTTATTGCAGGGCAGAGTTTATTCCAGCTATGAATTGAAGGGTTCATTAGCAGCCACAATATGCAAATGAAGTAGGTTCTTTCTTTAAGATGAGATTCTACTCTGAAATAACAAACCCTCTGCAGGCTGAGAGAGGGAATTGCCAAAAGTCCTCAAATTTTTTAATCTTGTCATTTCTCTTTGAGCACAGCATTTCTAGTTTAGCCCCTTCCTTATGATCTCTACTGCTGTCTATCTTTTGATATTTATATTCAGATTAGCAGGGGGATTTCTACAAATATTCATAACAGGTTTTTTATTAGCCACATCATTTATTTTGATAGCATGTATGACAAGGACACATTATTGAAAACTAAAAAGCAGCCTTGCACTTGGGGATGTCGTGGCAGGGAGGGTGCACAGTCTCACGATATCTCAGAGAATGTGGCCTTCAGCTCTTGACACAGACTGAAATTGTGACGGAAAAGAGTCTTCCCTTTAGAGAGGTTTCAGTTGAGGGCAGGGTACAATGTCCAACAAAATGAGGAGAGCAGGGCTAGAGATTTCAATGAGGGTATCACTCACCAAAGGAGAGTGAAAGTCGTGTAAGAGCGTGAGGGCTGAGAAGAAATCAGTGTGGTTACGTTACACACGTGATTTTGGAGCATGTCTGTTGTATGGTAGCTTCCTAATTTCCCTGGATTCTTATCCTCCTCCATTGAACACCGAAGACTGAATGAAAGTATGTCACCATAATTTATTCCAATGCTAATTCCTTAATAGGTAAAAACAAATGGCATATAGTATAAAAATGCATTAAAATACTTACTAATTGCTCACTACATACTGGGAACTTGGAACACATCAATTAGAAAGAAATTTGCTGTTACTATTCCTGGGGAATCTAGAAAAGCCAAATTAAAGTGATAAGGACTGAATCCTGGTAAATGCTGGAAAACGAGGTCGTTAGAATAGGTCCTTTTTTGTGTGTCCCTTCAGTGGGTGCTGCTGCAGCTCTGCGCTTCCTGTGAGCCCCTCGTTAGAATAGGTCCTTTTTTGTGTGTCCCTTCAGTGGGTGCTGCTGCAGCTCTGCGCTTCCTGTGAGCCCCTCTGCTGTTGGCTTTGTATTTAGTTTACTGTGAACTCCTGTGACCCTCTGTGCAGCTTTTGTCTTTGTTTTCTTTTCCACAGAAGCGCTCTTGAGGAGCATATATGACAACCCTTGAGTGTTAGGAGTCCTTGCTTCAGTAAGCGTCCCATAGTCCAGGACAAAGGGAATGTTGATGGAAACCATCCTGGCTGGGCATCGTGGATAATTCTTAGGTACAGTTTGCATTGTCTTCCAGATTTCCCCAGAGGAGTAAAATACCAGTTACCCCAGAAACTTCTGGCTGCATATTTCCTTCTTTATTGCCTCCTGACTGGCTTCTCCCCTTTCCTGGGATTCATCCCAAATTTTTTCTTACACTCAAATATCTGTCTCAGACCCTACTTCTCATAGATATCACACACACAAAAAAAGAGCACCAACAAGGGATTCACCGTATTTATTGAATTTTCTCTATGTATATATTGAACAACTGAATTTTATTTTAATTCATGAAAAATAAGCAGCATATCAGGCATAATCTTCTTTTCTGTTTTGTTAGTATATATTATTGATATACAAAAGTTGCTTTACACTTGAGAAATGGGTGAACATACATAGTGCATCAATTTCGCACATTCCCTTCCTTCCCCATATCTCACTTTCTGACCTTCTTCCTCCTGTCACCCCCCCCTTCCTTTCTGCAAATCTGTCTCCCTGCTTTATTCCATCTCTTTTGTCAGGCTTCATTACATGTTTGTACTTCAGATTTCTTATATTATCAAAGCATATGTTGTCTAATCTTCTGGGTCTGATACACTTCACTAAGCATAGTAGTGTCAAGATGCATCCATTTTCCTACAAATGACTCAACTTTATTTTTCTTTATGGCAGAGTAATGTGTGTGTGTATATATATATATATATATATATATATATATATATATATATATATCACATTTTCTTTATACATTCATCTGTCAGTGGACATTTGGGAAACTTCCATGATTTAACTATTATGAATCATGCTACTACGAACATGGATGTGCATATATCTGTGTTATGTGATGCTTTTGATTCTTGGAAAGATAACCAGAGGAAGTGTCACTGGGTCAAATGGAATATCTGTTTTCAGGTTTTTGAGGAATCTCCATATTGATTTCCAGAGAGATTGTACCAGTTTATAGTTCAACCAGCAATGAAGAAGGGTACCTTTTTGCCTCATCCTTACCAACATCTGTTGGTTTTTTGAGCTCTTGAGAATAGTTGTTCACACTTTGGGGAGATGGAACGTCAGTATAATTTTGATTTCTATTCTTCTAAAAGCTAAAGATGTTGTGCATTTTTTTCAAATATTTGTTGTTTCAAGTATTATGATTTATACATGTTAGTGTGTATTTCTTCTGTTAAGAATTGTCCATTTATTTCAGTCACCCAATTTTAGTTTGATCATTTATTTAGGGAAGTGTGTTTTTCAGTTCTTTGTATGTTTTAAATATTACTCTTCTGTCCAAGGAGTAGGTGGTAACTTTTATTCCTACCCCATCAATTCTCTCTTCACTCTGTTGATTGTTTTCTTTGCTGTGCAAAGCTTTTTAGTTTGATATAATTTTAGTTGTTAATTCTCGGTGTTATTTCCTTTTCAGCAGGTGTTCTATTGAGAAAGTCCTGGCCTATGCTTTTCTTAAGAGTTTTACCTATTTTATCCTCCAGCAGATTCAGTGTTTCTGTTTTGATACCTAGATCTTTGATCCATTTTGACTTAATTTTAGTACAGGGTGAAGGACACAAGTCTAGAGTCATTCAGCTGCATGTAGATAACCAATTCTTACTGTACAGGTGATAAAACTTGGGGTGAGAGAATAAATAAACTGCTATTTATTATTACTGAAGTTACCAGTAGGCAGTAAGTTTCTGGAAGTCCATTTCAACACTAGCTCCCATAATCTTTCTACTACATTCAGTTGCTTTAACTTTGAAGGCAAATATTTCATGAAAATCCAATTAAATAAGTAAGTAATTTTATTGATTTAGCCTTATGCCTTAGATTCTACAGATGTAGAATTTGCTTTTGCTAAAGTTAGGTAGTGTATGTACTTTATAATACTCTCACTACAAAACATCATTTTTATATCCAAATCAACAGCAAATGGTTGTGTGTGTGTATTGGGTATATGTGCACATATATATGATTTATACATGCTTGTGATATGTTTGAATTACACATTTAAATAGAGGGGAGTCTTTTTGTAGAAAACTTTAGGCATATCTTACTCTTTGGCCTAATTTTTTTCTAAGCTTCGAGGTATTTATCAGTGCTACTGGTAAACATGTATCCAGGTAATTTAAATCTCATTTAAACCCCTTATGGTGTTCTAGCTCAGAGATGATGTCATTTGCTTTTCTTCTCTAACACCCCCACAGTGCATCGCTCCCTACCCACTTGCTTTCAAATGGTGTTATTCAGTGTTTTTGATACTGTGTACTGTTCTGAAGAGGGGCCTGGCTGGAAGGGGCGGATGCGTGGGGACTGACCTGGAGGAGCATGTGCTGGTTCTGACCTCCCACCTAGATTTTTCTCTGTTCTGCCATGCTGCTGTGAGGATCTCTGTCTCCAGAGCACCAGCTCCAGCTCTGGCTATAGCTGTGGCCCCACCATGTAATTCTACTATTTTTCCAGCTGCCCATCCATGAATGGACAGAGACCGTCTGAAACTGTAATGTATAGTAAATGTTTCCTCCCTAAGTTTTAGATGTTGAGTACTGAGTCACAGTGATGAAAAAGGAACTAAGACCGATGGATCTCAGCTTAGGTTTGTACCCACGGAGTCTATACCAGCCTTCACACAAGGAGCCTAAAAGGAGTGTCAGTGCTGCCTTCTAATGAGTTCATCTCAGTTGCAAAGCTCTGGCTCATGGAAAACTCCAGTTTTAAAAAACTAATTTTTATGACTAGGACTTTTGCTTAAAGGATGAAATAAGTGGTAAGAATGTTAACAATTATCTAGAAACCATGTGGTAAGAACTTGGAGATGTGGTACTCAGTGGGAATGTGGAATTTCCGCTGAGATTTCTTTTGCCACTTACTCGCCAAAGACTCTGTGATGGGTTCAAGTTGTCACATGACCAGAGACAACCTAAAGTCGTGAGAGAACATAGTCTTTGAAGTGAAATGGGTTTAAATTTAAATACTAACTCTGTATGGTAATTCTGGAACTTTCGGGGAACTTTAGTGGAAGCTCAGAAATGTTGGCTGAATTCGTCTTTTTAAATTTTTTATAAGCCTGAATTATCACATAGTGTTGCTATGAGCACCACACAAGTTCACACGGAAATATTAGTTCAGGGTTTGGCATTAAGTAGATACTTAAATAATGAACACACATGGAACATGACGTTATCTGGACGCTTGTTGGGCGTTGTTAACCTTTCCTTCTTCTAACACCTGAATAGATTCATCAGCTACTCACTTCTTACCCTTATTGTCCAAAGTACTTGCTACGTTCCTTCATATCCCCACACCTTAATCTTGGTTGAGTCCTCATCAGAATATCTTTTTTAGTTCTGTTCAGCCACTTTTCTTCTGCTTAGCATTCCTGAACATATTCAAGTGTCATTTTCTTCATGAAGTCTTTTAATACCATCATATTAGTGGTTTATTTGTTGTGACTTAACAACTGAGCTGTATCTTCATCTGTTACTCATAAACTTCTGTGATTGCCAATCACATTCAGAGTAAATATCAAACTTTTAATCTCAATATTTAAATATCCTTCAACCTTGACCTTATCTATTGTTTCCTGTTCTTCCTAGACTGTGGCCATTTTCCTAATTATATGACTTTGTTTGTGTGTGTGTTACCTACACACAAGTTCTTTTCATTATTTTCCAAGTATCTAATGTCATTTTCCTTCTGTGAAGCCTCTCCATATTGCTCCTGCGTGTGTGACAGTTCCTCCTTAATGCCTTAAGAGATTTAATGACTTTATAACTCCTCTGGTCTTTTGGGTTGTCATCTCCATCATTATTTTTACAAAGATAATGCTTTTTTGAGCACTGACAAGTTCCAGAAACTAATAAGCACTTGTATTATCACATTTGAATAGTATTTTCATCTCATATTTGCTATGTAATTAAACTTGACTGTTAGCTTCTTGATGTCAGGAGTCAATTTCTGTAAGAATTGCCAAATACCTAGTTTGTTTTGATTATAGTTAGAAAAAATAACATGAATTAAGTAGCTTACAAATTACATAAATTTTCTTGCTCAGAGTTCCAGAGTCTAGGAAGTTTAATGTTGAGACCAGCAGATTTTGTATTTGGTGACATTCTATTTCCTAGTTGATAAATGACATTTAGGAGTATCTATCTGAACAGGGTAGAAAAAAACATGACTCTATTTGAAGGACAATCGTTCCATTCATGAAGAACTTTTGCTTATCTCTCCCAAAGTCCTTACTTTTAATAGCCATAATGTTAATGATTTGATTTCAGCGTAAGAAAAGGGGGAGACAAACATTCAGATCCTAGCATTCCATCCTTAAAATGTCTCTACTCTCATGCAAAACAAATTCCTTTTATACTAGTAGTTTCAAAAGTCTGAATTTATTCCTGTATCGTTTTTGAAGTGCAAGCCCAAAGTCTCATCTTCATCTTGTCTGAGTCAAGCGCAGATGAGACTCAAGGTAAAATACATCCTGGAGCAAATTCATCTAACTGTGAACCTGTGAAATCAAACATGCTATGTACTTCCAAAATAAAATAGTTGCACCAGTTTAGGGGAGACTTTTCACTGTAAAATGGAGAAGTAGAAAAGAAGGAAAAATAATATTCCTATACATGAGTTTTAAGCCTTGAAGTCTGAGAGTAATCTTCAAGGCGTTGTCATCCAGGCACCTGAAGTAACTGTTCTGCTTTCCAGACACAATAGGAGCCTTGGTTCTATGTCTCGGCTTGGGGTAGCTTCGCTCTGAGACTGTGGGTAGGTCCTGTACCTGCAGGTGGTAATAGTCCACTGGGTCAGGTCATGGTTCCTCAGAAGGCTGTATGTGCTCTGAACCAGTGACCAGTGTACAGAACTGTCTCTGTCATAGCCAGGATCCATAGTCTAGGAATCAAGGGATAAACAGAGGGATCATACCACTCACCATCACTCCTCATGATCCACTAGCAAAAGGTTTGTTTCCGGTTCCTGACTGGACTATAAAGCAAGACCCTGTAAGCAAACAAATAAGCAGATTTCTTTTGGTTTGACTGCTTACTATCCTTTCAGAATGGAAACGTTTACCCTGTGCCTTTGTATATTGGAAATGTTTAACTTCTCTTCGATTGTCACAGGAGTTTACCTGAGTCTCAGAGGAGACTTTGGACTCTGACTTTTTAGCAGTGCCAAACTGTTAAGACTTTGACAACTCTTGGAAAATGATTAAGTGCATATTTTTGTGTAAGGAGGTAGAAGTGAGCTTTTGGAGGTCAGGGACAGGATATTATGGTTTGGATGTAGAGTATCTCCCAAAGGCTTCAAGTATTTGAATGTTTTAAAATATCTATGTGCTGTTGAGAGGTGGGATCTGGTTGGGAGGGGGTAGAACACAGGGGCTTGGCCCTGATAGTGTGGATCATTAGGGTCCAATCTGGAAGGTTTGCTCTGTCTTTTTTCCAGCACTTGGCTTTTGTCTGCCATGCTGTGAAACCCTCTGGCCGCACCTTTACCATATGTTTCCATCATACCAGTTGCCCATGTATGGATTGTGACCTTCTGAAATTGAGCTAAAATGAATCTTCACTCCCTCAAATTGTGGATGTCATGTATTCTGTCCCAGACATTAGAAAGTAACTAAACAGGATCCCCTGGTGCCCTGTGGAAATCATACTCTGATCACTCTATTAGTCTAAGGTACTAAAGGAAGCCCTACCTTGCAGCTCTGTTGGACATTGCCCTAATGGGGACTTTATGTTGGCCCTATCCCAGTGGCAGCTCTGTGCTGTCTTTAATGAATCCTTTGAAATGTGGGTTGAACAACCTCAATATCTCATGTATTCTGGATACCAGACAATAGGATCCTGTGTGGTTATCACCAAAGGTTGCCACTTTTTCTTAAAAGGACCACCCACTGTGGACTCTGCTGTTCATATGGCAACCGAGAAGCAAATCACTGCAGTGTTGGAAATACCCGGCACTGAAACTGAAATTGTCCTGTCCCTAGGTGGCGCCACTCTGAGCTTCTGATAGGAAGGGCAGCCTCAGTGATCTGAAATTTCTTCAGTCACTCATTCATTGTGTAGCTCAGTAGCATCTGTTTCCTTTTGACAATGTGGATCCATATTAAATCTTACCAAAAGATCTCACGTGGCCACATACTTCTCTCTAGAGTACTTGAAACTATAAATTTTACAAAGTTTAAAGTTCTGTTTTCTCCCTTTGAGCCATCATTCGCTATTTCCACTTACATTTGACTGTTAGCTCCCATGAGAAACCAAGCCGCATCTTCAACACTTTGTTTAGAAATCAAGTCATTGTATTTCAGATATTTGTTACAGTAGCATCCATACTTCCTGACAGCAGTTTTTTGTCTTAGTTCATTTAGACAGCTAAAGAAAAATATCACAAATTGAGTATTTAATAAATAACATTAATTTTTATTGTCACAGTGATGGTGGTTGAAAGGTTTAGATCAAGTTACCTATGCACGTAGAATCTAATAAGTTCTGATTTCTTCCTTTTGCTATACCTCTCGGTGGAAAGAGCAAAGCAGCCCTCTTAAGTTCTTTTTCACAATGACACTAATCCTGCTCCCGACCTAGCTGCCTTCCAAAGCCACAGATTAATACCATGATGTTGATGATTTGTTGTTAATAATGCATTTTGAGACAGTGTCCAAATATAAATGTTCGTTGAATGGCTGTGTTTATATATTGAGTACATTTGTGCTCCTATCATCACACTAATGAGCTTACTCATGTATAGAGTGGCTTAAAATGCCTTAAAGGCAAGCAAAATATGGTAGCTACTATTGTCACAAAGTCATTTTTCATATGTATGACATATATATATATATATATATATATATATATATATATATATATATGTCTTTAGCAAATAGTAAATCAGTAAGTGCTATCTTCTATGTGTAGTGGTGTGTTAAGGATATCCAATTAGATCAGCCAAGAATATGTGCAAAAGTACACACACACACACGCATCAAAAAGTAGGTCATGGTTATCAAGTAGGAACAATTAAATATATTAATAACAACCCTGACCCAGTGTGTTTGGAGGGAAATAGAAGGACCAGACTTGGAAGACTTTCTTAAATAGAGAATGTGTGAGCAAAAGCATGGATTCCAGAGTTACTTAGAATAAGATTAATATTGGAATAATAATGTATAAAGGTAAGTATTTTCCCCAAATTTATTATTGCTATAATTTTATTACTTCATTCCTTATTAGTACACATTTGTGATAAGTAATACAGTCAGCGTGAGTCACAGGTGCACATACCTATCCCATCTTGATCATTTTTAATCCCCTTTACTCCTCCCACCTTCTCTCCCACAGCACATCTCTTTTCTCTCTCCAGAAAATCTGTTTTCCTCTTTCCTACCATCACTCTTTTATTTTGTGCCTTTATGTATTTGTAGTTTAGTTTTCTCACATTAGAGAAGTCATGCAATATTTAATCTTCTATGTTTGATTCATTTCTGTACAGGACATGTGTTACAGTGAAAAACTCTAAAGCAAACACTCCTAGTCATAGATAATAGAAAAAAAATAAAAGATCTAAATTGGGAGAAGTGATTTGGGATTATTTTGTGAGGACTTTTTCGTCATGGAGCAATCAGAATTTTTGCATTGAAGAAGTAAAATTTTTTGATGTGGGCTTTACAGTGTGAGCGCTTCTGCTTCTGGTTGAGAAGGTGAATGAATCAATGTAGCATTTTGTGTTCTTACTGAACTACAAGCCTGAATTGTTCATTTATTCATGAGTATAATGTTAGTAAAACAAATGAAACCTTCAAAAAAGTAAGCAGTGTTTTTGTGTGAAACTTTGCAATTAGCCGTTTCTCTTTTGAGGACTTGTTTTTACTGCATATTGCCATAAACTATGGGGCACCCACAAAGGATTTCTCCCAGCTCAATTTGTGTGATGAAGACTTTGGTTTTAATTGTTTCTTTTTAATCCATGGTGGGATTCTACTACTAAACTTTCTAGTTGAGGAATAGTAGGTGATTTAACTAGGTTTGTAGGTGAACTTGCATCAACAGAAGCCATATGATTAATCCCCCCAAAAAAGTTTTCCTGTTTGTGTGGTTTGGGTTCTTAAACAAATAACAGAACACTTTTTTTTAAATCTTGAGTTCCTTGTAACTTAGTAATCTATCAAAATTTATCCGTTGGTGAAATTAAAAATAGAGCATCCATTATGTATACATCTGTGGAGCACTCTAGATATCTTCAAGGGATAACAGAGTTTTCAACTTGTAATATGCTCACAAGCCACGTAATTTTTTTGTTGTGGAGACTATCCTGTGAGTTGCACAAAATAGTGAAAGGAAAAATGACTTTTTCACCAGTCTCTGTAGATTTCTTAGTTCAAAAGGCAAATTAAGAGGAGGGAAAAAAATGGAGTATTAGGAAAAAATATATGTAAGTATGTTAACCTGTATATTGTAACTATATTCAAGGAGACACTCAGGGAATAAATAGTCCTCAGAATTTCAGCATGTTTGGCGTCTTCAACAAAGATGGCAGGACAAAAGAAAAAAAAGTGAGCCTCTAGATACAACATTTTCTCTCCAGGCATACTGATTCCTCAGAGGCCCTAAAATAATGAAGCCGATTGACCATTAACTGAAACTTTGGAAACCAGGAGCCCTTTCTTCCTTATGAGTTCTTTACCTCAGGTATTGCGACAATTAGCTTCCTGTTATGTGAAAAAATTCAAATTAAAGGAGGAAAAACTTGTTGTGGCTGGAGGTTTCATAGCTTCTGTCTGTGGTCAGCTGGCTCCTCTGCTTTAGGGGCTGACAAGGCAGAAATTCAGGGCAGGAAGTACCTAACCTCTTGGCAGCTGGGAGATGAGGAAAGAGGGGAAAGGGCTGAGGTACCAATTTCCCTTCAACTTCCTCATATTATGTAGCTTCCTTCTGCTTTGTTCCCCAGAGTCCTTGCTCCACCATCAGTGCCAAGGTCTGATGACCAGGCCTTCAACACCTGCGACTTTGAGAGACATTTTACATCTCAGATACAATAGTAACAAAAAACTGACTAACATACTTGGTAATGTGAGCTCCTCAGGTGTCACCTCTACAGGATGAAGCTTAAATGTTGTCTTGAATGGTTACCTTTTGCTGTCTTGGTAAAAAGGGACAGGGTGGCTTTTGTTTTTATAAATGTATGTCCTGCTTTTAGCCAAATGGAAGGAAGGCATACAGCATCTTTGCACCCGCTTTTTCTTAGTATCCCTCAGCTCAGCAGTTTTCTGCATTTTGCTATGACATGTTCTGCTCTCCCATAATGACTGATGCTGTTCCTGACCTCCACCCACATCCCAGCAAAACTTCTCCTGCTTATGACACACAAACACGTCTCCAGTTACTAACCTTTAGTCTTAGGGACTCAGTTGCCCCCGATTGAGAACCACTGAATTCATAGAAAAAAAAAAATTTTGACTGGAACAATGTATTCCATAGTCTTTTGAGTCTAGAATCAAAAGTTAGCAAGGAATGAATTTGAGTTCTAGTGTCAGTTTAAGGTTTAAATTTCTACAAGATAGGAATATCATCTTTTTAGGATTGGGGCGCGCGCGCGCGCGCGCGCGCGCGTGTGTGTGTGTGTGTGTGTGTGTCTTGCCTTTAATGAGATTAACTGTCACCTTCTCTAGTTTGTAAGTTTCCCGTGAACTTAGAGGTAGTTTGTATAACAACTATTTGATTAAAAGGATAGTAGAAGCTTGATCAGTATGAGAATAAACAAGCTGTTTATGGAAGATATTAAGATCTTCATTTGTGGTCTGGAAGAGGACAGGGGGTGGATAATACAGCTTTTATTTTTTTAAGTTTCTAGTCTTCTCTGACTGAGAATAAACCCAGATTGGCAACATCACCAAACTTAAAGACATTGAGTTAAAAATGAAAATATTGAAATTGTCTTGATATGAAGAACCTTGGACACCTTGAAGATTACAATCATATGAAAATTTCTGTCACAGATGATGATTATGTAAGAGCTAAAGAAAACTTTAAAAATTAGTACTTTGCTTCTTTCTCTAAAGTGACTTTAAGGATTTTTTTTTTCCAAACTTGATGTGGCCACATGCTGTGTAATTATCTTTAAATCACAAACACAGCCTAGCTGCTCTCTCTTTTAAATGCAAATGAAAGTCCAAGCAAATAGCTTTTTTTTTTTTTTTTAAGTGTCTCCCTTCTAGCAGTAGACCAAGTTTGTGATCACTGTGTTTCTGGAAAAGAAAGTAAATACAAGGTTGAATTTTATTATTGCAGAGATGCACTCAGATCCTGAAAAAATTTATGTAAAGATCACTTCCAAATGGAAACATTTGAACTACAGAAGTTATGAAACAAAGTCTTATCTGAACTGTTCTTCATTTAATTAATGCAGAGTCTCCTAAAAATATAGCTATATGAAGCCTTCTCCAAGGAAATTTCCTATAAATTCACTTGCTATTCAGTCTGTCCATTAGTGTTTGCATCAAAAAGTCTAATAGAACTTCCTAAGCTCTATCATGGAAGCCCTAAAATACTGTTTTAATTTAGGTAAACCTAAATTTGAGCTATTGGAGCCATTAAGCTGTTCTGTGAGTGGCTTATTATATGTGTACAAGTAATTCAAGCTTTGTCTTTCTCCTGTAATTTTATTAGTTGTCAGTTAATTTTCTGGCCCCAATCAAAAGACCCAAGTTGGAAGAGGGAAAATCATTTCTTAAGGACAAAATTGACTGTGCACTTTGGATTTGTTACTATAAGAACAAGTTTCAAAACATGGTAATTTTACAATTTTTGCCGGATTTGTGAAAGGTGCCAAATTTTATTTACATAGTTTACAGGTCATTATAATTGACAGGTGCCATCCCTCTTCTGTACTAAAGACAAAATGTAACTCTGAGATTGTTTCGTGTTTGACTCAGTGTTGCCTGACTGCATTGAAGGACCTGGCATCAAAGCTGAGCTCTGATTAATCTTACAAAATCTTGATGAATGAATTCTTTTCACCACGGAAGACTGAGAAACGTGCTGGGAACAGGATGCCACCAACTAACAAGAGCCTCTTCCCATTGCAACAGTGGAAGACATTGACTAAGGTCATCGCCCTGTTCATGGTGAAGGTTGTGAAGCCAGAAGGGACACACGCCCGTCATTAATAGCAGTAACACTACATTACTGACTTTCACACCTCAGGATACCCAACGGGGCCCCAGAACACAGACTGATCTGGGGAAGAAGAAGTATGGATAATGTCAGACAGACAGAGAGAGAGAGAGAGAGAGAGATAGAGAGAGAGAGAGAGAGAGAGAGAGATAATAGACACCCACTTAAATTGATTTTTTTACCAATTTAAAAAATATTTTGCATGAATTATTTATAATGGCTTCCGGGAAAAATTTTTATTCACTTGCTCTTTTCTACTTTGTTGAAGCAACACATTTTAAATCAGCCCAAGACGCTAATCTACTGGGCCTCCCTGTGGTA
The DNA here is from genome assembly GCA_004027205.1 of Ctenodactylus gundi. Classification (NCBI taxonomy): domain Eukaryota; kingdom Metazoa; phylum Chordata; class Mammalia; order Rodentia; family Ctenodactylidae; genus Ctenodactylus; species Ctenodactylus gundi. The sequence continues at coordinate 1,131,796 of PVKB01000090.1, read as the reverse complement.
GAATGCTTGTAATTCATCACGCTACTGTGTGTGAGATGTTTGTGGGCATGATGAGCCATGCAACAGTAATTACCATATCCATTTTGTTTATCCAGTCTCAGTTTATTTGACCCTTCCTGAATAAATTCTTGTATTTATAATCACTTCAGAAGGGACAACTAATATGTACTTCTGTACTAAGTAAAACTAATAGCTCCTAATGCACCTCAGAGATCCTTTGTCTGTATCTTTTTTTCCCCTAATAATATATTGGGATTTCATTGCAAGCTCTTTTTTCCTATTAAAATATTTTATTTAAGCCTCTTTAGATAAAGCTGGCATGCTTGGGAGAAACAATAAGCTAAGTGCTAAGTAGAATTCTGGTGTGAGTTTTACAATGTAAGGGTGTGGCTATGCCTGGGGTGGGGTCTGAGCTACAGCCAGGAGATCATTATGATGCAAGGGTACCTCTCCGGGGAAGCCTTAGCTACAGCCAGGAGATCATTATGATGCAAGGGTACCTCTCCAGGGAAGCCTTATCGAAGGAGGCAGAGCCCCTGACATAGGGCTGGGGCACAGTCTTTGGTCACTGGGACCATGCCCTAGTAGGGCACGGTGAGGACAGTTTGTGTGTCTCTGTCTCTGTTCTGCTGGAAGATGTCACTGCTCACACTGCGCATGCCCCTGCCATGGGATGCTACCGTCTGCTCCCCTTACCAAAATCCAGACAAATGGAGCTTCCCGGGTTTGGACTTTAAACTTCCAAAATGATGAGCTCAATTACTCTTCTCCTCATTATTTTTTAATGTTAGTTGCTTCAGATGTTTGGAAATATTAACAAATAGCTTACTAAAACATCCATATGGTAATCTGTACAGGACCAAACAGCACAGTATCACTCCATCTGAAAATTGTCACTATTTTTTGTCCTCGAACTGATTGTTTTGGCTTATTTATTTATTTATTTACTTATTAAGTAGAATCTTGTTCTGTGGCCCACGCTGGTCCTGAACTTGCTTTATAGCCCAGGCTGGTCTCAAACTCACAGCAATCCTCTTGCCTTAGCCATCCAGTGCTGGAATTGCAGGTGTGCACTAGCATGCCCAGCTAATTTTTATGAGGTGTTGGAGAATCAAACCCCGGGCCTTACACATGCTGGGCAAGTGCTTTAGCCACTGTGTCTGGTTCTGTACAGGGGATGACATGACAGAATGACAGATGTAGCCATTAAGAGTATCAAAACCCTTGGGTTTGAGTCTCAGGAAATGATGTCCCAAAGTATGACACTTTAATATGCTGAGCATTTTGAACAAAAGAAAAGAAAAGGAAAAAGAAAAACATCGGTAGCTTCAGAAGCCACCTTAAAATTAACTTCCTGTTTTCTCTCTTTTTCTCCTCTAGAAATGTGAGTGTTCATCTCTGACGTTCCCTTAGAAAACAACAGAAAGATCTTTCAAAAGAAATGCAGTTGCCCTGGATTTCCTTCCTAAAATCTCATTAATTAAGGAGAATTTACTAAAAGAAAAGAAGACTAAAACATATCCACCTATTTACAGTAAGTGCACTATCCAGTCTTTTGAGGACTTAGCACCTGAGTGAGTTTACTTGCACAGTAAGACACTGCCTGTTGATTCATATAGCACTCTCCTACTTCCCACAACATGTCAGCGTCCTCCAGAGCCCAGAGGGACTTTGTCCCAGGGCTTTCCCTATTCTCTGGACCCATTCATTTTTCCTAATAATTATTTGCTGCCTTTCTAAAATTGGCTTTACTTACCTTCCTCGTGTTCTTGCCCGGTAAGCTTCATCCATCTTGCCCACAGTCGGCCTCATTGTTTGATCACCTCTTATGAACATGCGAACCTTAAATAAATGCGTGAGCCTTTGCTCCTGTTAATGGGTCTAATTTCACTTGATTTGAACAGACTCAAATATTGAAACCTTCAGAAGGAAAATGCGAAATTTCTACAACTAGATTAAGTATTTTTAATACGTTTTTCTTGCTTTTTGTTTTATAAATGAAACCCTTATTGCTTTCACTATTGAACCAATTTGCTTCCCAAAGGAAGCCTATTGATATTTTGTAAATTCTTCCAATATCATTAAAGCAAAAAATTAGAAAGTATTACCAACATACAAGAGAAAAGAATATTAGATGAATGCAATTGGTCTTTTATTAGATTTTTTAATTGAAGAAGTTGACTATAAAGGAAAAAGCTATTTTCTCTTTTGTCTTGGGCATTTAAAGGACTCTCGCCTATTTTTCTGTCATATATTGACAATATAATGAAAGAAGAATATTTTGGAAGCATTCCTGGGGATCATGCCAAGGCCTCACAAGTTAGGCAAGTCTTCTGCCAATGAGCCACAAGTCCAGCCATGGGGATGCCTTCCTCATTGGCAGTATTTGAAAAGTCCTGGGAAGAGCGCTAGCTAGATCAGCAGTGAGTGTGCCTGTACCTCCGAAGTTTTCCGTGTGCCTTCTTAAGGCATTGTTTTAACCACTGAATGGCTACTGCTATGTGCTCGACCAAGATGGGCTCAAACAGAGGAAGAATTCACTGCTGTCTTGGGAACGTCCTGCTGGCTTACTACACTAGATTCTCTGAGAGGCAAAAGGACCTCTGAACTTAGGCTGCACTCTATTCTTTCCCTTGATTCTGTATTTTTCCCCCTTGATGCCTGTTGTTTGATTACAGGGCCTGGGCCAATCCCTCCTCTCTTCCAGAAGGAGCAGAAATGTTTGCTGTAGGTTCTTGATGAATTAGGTTTTTAGGTGGTGACTACTCTTTTACCATCAGACCTAAGACGGTCATAAAGTTTGATAAAAAGTTTTATTTTCTGGTTGTAAGCTGTGGAAATTTAGGGATATGTGTAACTATAGTATAACCTGACTTGTGCTGCTACACTCTGCCTTTCACAGACTTGACAGTAAGTAAGGCAGAAAACCCCTATTATTTGAAAATGTCTATGATATTTCAGGTAAGGGGTTCATACCAATTTAATAAATTATTTCAGAGATTATTTAGAACATATAATACTAAGCTGTGCATGGAGGCACATGCCTGTAATCCCAGAATTCATGAGGCTGAGGCAGGAGGATTGCTATGAGCTGTGAGTCTAAGACCAGCCTGGGCTCCATAATGAGTTCAGGACCAGCATCAGCCACAGAGTGAGGATCCTGTCTCAAAATAAATAAATAAAATATATAATAAAATTGGGGGTAAAACTCACTTGGGATTCATAGTAATACTTTTCTTTATTCAAATCTCCAAATTCAACTGAGGATTAGTTCTCCTTTTTCTGAAATAAAATTACTTGTGTTTGCTTTATGATCTTCCAATTATTTCTTTTTATTCTATGCCAACTCCTGCAGGAATTTTAAATCAAGGTGGTTATATTTGTTTCAGTAGAGTTAGAAGGAACAGCCAAATATATTTCCTCAGTCTAATGTGTTAATTTTTCTTAGACATGGTATGGAACAGAGACATCAAGATTTTCTTTTCTGTGTAGATCAAAAAAATTTAATTTGGCATTAAAACAAAGCAGTCGTTCAGCATAAATATCAGTAAACTAGACAAAGCTTTCAGGGGTAAGATGTGAAAATAGTGCTCATAACGAGAATAGTGTACACATATTCTCTCTATTGGAGTTCAAGTCTAAGAAGCTTATAGTGTGACTGAAGCCAGAACAAGGTTAGTAGTTGCACTCCAGTGCACACACACATGCATTAACAGTGTAATACCTCTTATAATCCAGTTCTGTAGTTGTTCGTTTTGTCTCTCTGGGTCCAGTCAGTGAGAGTAGATTTTTCCTCCGTCACAGGAGAAATTTTGATTGATTTTAGGTGTTAGAAGTCCAACTTCACAAACATTGGCCAACCAAAGAATTATTGGTCACGTTATGATATGTATGTGCACAAAATGCTCAAGACCTATGTAAACTTTATATTTTGCACTTATATGTATCAATAAAATGGGGAAAGTCATCTAAATGTAAACAGTGAAATTATTTCACAAAATATCCACAGTTAGTCTTTTAGGAATGGCTGGATTTGGATTTTACAAGTTATTAGGAATTTTATTTATTTATTTATTTATTTTAGCTTTTGAATCTTACCTTTGTGCCCTTTCTCAAACAGGTTCTCACCAAGTAGAAAGAAAAACAGGCACAGGAACCCCCAAATTTAGGTCACCTGTACAGGTTGAGATTTCATAGGCAACAACATACTCTTCCTAAAATAGAAGAAGTCACAAGAAAGCCTCAGAGTCATCTTGGGTCAAGTACCAACAACAGTGAGCTAAAGATGGCTGGCTCTCATTGTCCAGGTTAGTGTCATGTGCTATGTCTTTAGTAATGTAAAAGGAGAGGAAATCAACTAAATTGTGCGAGAGGGATTTCTCACCAAAGGGTTGTTGTCAGAAAAGTCAGCATAAATATATATTGGGAGGACAAAAAAATAGTAGCTAGTCCATAATGCTTTCTAGTCTCTATTGGTAGGGCAATTTGGTGAACAAGTGGAATTGACCATTTGAGTTAAGGGTTGTCACTAACAACATGGAAATTCTAGTCTTTTGTTCGTGAGATCATTAAATAGTATCATCTCCAGTATAGTATCTTGATAAGGCAAAGTAGAGTTTATTGGTTACATTAGAGAAAAATGAAGACAAACAAAAAAACCCCAAGCTTTCCAAACTTAATGGTGTGTCAGAGTAGAAAATACATGGTTACATTTTGTTGATAATAAAAGGGAAAGGTATATTTTTTAATCCAGCATTGCTGGAGAACTTCATTAAAATTGGGTAAAAATCATGATATAATGGCTCAGTATTGGAAGAAATTGCCAGGCAGGAGTTTTGATGCAAGGGAGAGGTTCTGGGCATAACTGTCCCTTTGTGATTTCTGTGGAGTAGCTAATAAATTTTTTAAGATGATACTTACATGTGATATTTATGCTGAATGATTACTTCTACTGTGAGCAACCCACTTATTTATTGTAAAATAATCTCAGTGCTGTATTAATGAAGAATTTGGGATAGTAGTCACATTATTATACACGGTAAACTCTGAGAAATGGGGAGCGTAGTTGTGTTCTTTAACTTTCGAGATATGTGTGGTAATAAATGGCTTCAGTTCTTAACATCTTTTGCGCTAGAAAACTGAGATCGTAATATAATGATATAAACATTTAAAAATATTTAAAATGGTCCACTAATTAAGATATTCAATATAATTAAGTTATCTAAAAGATATTAAATGTGAATAATTTAAGTATAAAAATTAGAAGAAACTTTTAAAGTTAAAACTTAAAAAATACTGTGAGTAAATATGCTTTCTATCATTACGTACCAGTTATTTTGAGCAAAATCTTGTTCTAACAGTCAGGGCAGTATTAATTTTTTATACCTTTATTATTCAGAAGAAACGTTTGGGCTCACTGGATTTCCTTGTTCTGGAGAGGGCTCTCCTCTGCTGTTGCTCTTGTCTTTGTGGAGCAACTTCTACCTTGGAGCGCTTTTCCTTAATATTGGTGAAAAAGATTTCTACTTTTTTTTCTCTCCCTAGCACTCTTTTGCTTTTGGGGGTCCAATCTAAAAACACAATAAGAGAAAGAAAGAGATTCTGTTAACAAAAAAAGAAGTGATATTTATTTGAGAACAGTAGAGCACTGCAGCGGGAATGTGCCTGGCAAAGCCAGCTGTGGGTGTTTTGGAAGAGGGGAAGGCGTAGGGGAGTTTTGAACAGCAAAAATGAAGGGGAGTACATCAGCCATTTGAAAGTTGGTTTTAGCCGCAGTGATAATAACCAGAATGATACTAGCCCCAGGTCTAACCCTTCCTGAGCAGGTGTCTCGGTGAGATACTTTTTGTGTAAGATTGTGGTGCATTTTGTACAAGGTGTATGGTTCTGAAAATGTCTTTTGTGACATTTGTTAAGAGTCAGTTATACAAAATAACCGTTCTTTCCATACCTTCCCACTTTATTTGTTCTACTTTTGTCATGTTTGACACAGGCAACTCTGTGTGGATTCTGACGTGCTTCCCAGGCCTCTCGTGAGGCTTAGGGTGTGATGCTTGCTATCCTGTTTTCTTTCCTATATCTTTATTTAGTTACCCCAGATGATCTTTAAATGTCCTAAAACTCAGGATCACAATGATTTTGGTAGTGCTTTTGAGTCCTTTTTATATATTTTGAAACACTAAGAATAGGATTTGGTTGATAAGTAGATGTCAAATGCACTATAAACGTGAGTTGCAGTACAGATTTTCAGAGAATCTAGAAGCATAACTGTTGTTTAAAACACCCAGACTCATAGTATAAGCAGAGGTAACTTCCTGGGGATAAATTCCTTCTAACAAGATCTTGACTGGCTTTTGTCATGAGTCATCCATTGTCTTTTGGTCACCTTTCTGTATTTTTTTTTCTCTTTGCCACACATTTCTTAGGCTCCCATTTCTCTTCTTCCATCACTGGCCTGACCAGGTGGCATTTTCACATTGTCACATGGTAACAGGTCAAAATTTATAAGGCATGGGATCTTTCACTCCGGAAGGTAATTATACCTGACATGGTTGTCATAGAAGCACTGAAATTCAGTGAGCAACCTGGGAAGGTTCTGGAGCTTTTCCGTTTGATGGAAGGCTGCCATTCTCTCTCCCAGAGGGTTAGCTACACTCCGAAGGCAGGACTCCTTTTCTCACACTCACAGAAACAACACGGTAACTTTTGACTCATGAGAGGAAAATCCTTATCTGTAGTATATGAATGTCTCATCCAGGAAGTCACCTAGGAAAGTTTGAGCAATTCAGATGCCTCAAATGTCATATGGAGTGACACTTATTGCTCAAATCAAGCTTCCCTCTTTCCTAGTTAAAAAGCACAAGCACTCACATGAATCCTCTGACACACAGAGAAAGGGAGAAAAATAAGAAAGAAAACCCACCCGCATGAAGATGCCTTCTGCCAGTAAAGCAATGGCAGACTGGATCTATTAAGAACGTGTGTATCAATGGAAAATTGCAGCTTGACCAGTTACAGGCCAAGCAAACTTTGTTCAAGGCTTTGAAGTAGGGAAGAGAAATTAGAATCCATGACTATTTCTCTCTCTCTCTCTCTCTCTCTCTCTCTCTCTCTCTCTCTCTCTCTCTTATGACTCAAGTCAGCTGGAATAAATTTGATTAACAGGAGGAAAAGGGCATATAACTTTATCACATACATGTGGACTTTGCAAGCTGGTTATCCAATAGCTCAATGATATACACAAGTGTGTATTTTCTTAATTATGACGGGGAGATTGAAACAGGTATGTTGAGTTGTTTTTAGGTAAAATTAATGAGCAAAAGAACAGATAATAGTTTGAGACAAAGTTCTCCTGGGCTCTGGGGCAGATAGAAGTTACGGGAAGTTGTGAGATGGGAAAGTATTGGTAACAAAAATTGTCTTAAATGCCAATAGAGTGTTACAGGGAATTCCTCAAAGCTGCCATCAGAAAAAATAGATGAAAAATCTGTGAGGGCCTGGTGACTTCTCTAGTGATTAATTTTTCATTTAGTAATGAGATTTTAGGGAGGGAGTCCAAGACAACTACATTTCATTTGAAAGAATTTCCTTCAGTCATTCAAGAGAACTTCAGGAAGATCCCACCCTGTACCTGTGGAATGGAGAGGAGAAGCAGGTATGCTGAGAGAGACCTTTAATTTATGCAGCTTAGAATCCTTTCCCATGTTCCTTAATTCACGTTACTCTGTATGTCAGAGGATCATGACTTTGAGTATCATTTTCTAAGCCTCAATACCAGTAAGTCACTCTGAAATATAATTCTAGAGAGATTTTAAGAGCTGGGGTAATGGTAGGGGATCAAAGTCTACTTGTGTGCTGTTTGGCCTTACTTTGGGGAAAAGTCCGATTTTCTTATCTTTAAGGCAGGAGAGAGCTTCACAAACAAGGCACCCATCCTTCTAAAGAGACAAGAGCTAGGAGTGTTCTATTTCTTGGTAGTTGTATTTTCAAGAGAAAATCCTTGATAAAGCCTTCGTTAAAGATGTATCCATAGTCAAAGAATTTGGGGATGATTTACGTATATTTCAAGGGAGAGGAGGAAAATTCCCGTAAGATTTCTAGAGTAAATGTTATTCAGAATACAAAAATCAGGGACCAGCATCTGGATGATGTCTGGTCTATTCAGTCAACGTGAGGAAATTGCTAAGGGCCTTGGTCAGTTCTCATGGAGGACTTTGTCTACATCCTTCTGGAAGCTTCTCCTACATGGATTGATATCTACCTTGGCATGTACTCTTGGTGATGGAACAGGCATCAGACATATGAAGTACACAGACATTGTCTATGGATGTTGAGTTGAGCCTACTGGCACTACTCTTGCCACTGAATTCCTTTGTTGTCCTTGCCGACATCCTAAATCTGTTGCCCCAACCCCCCTGGCCATTCATGCTATTAGATTAACTCTCACTCTTACCTGGGAATTCTCCTTTAAAAAAAATCATATGCATTTGGCTATATGTATTTGTGTGTATTTATACATTTGAATACATACCCAGTTATGCTTGATGAATATATGCATATTTATAAATATATTAAACCAAATTTAAATATATACATATGCAATTTTATATAATACATATGTATATATATTTCATGTATTATAAATCTGTGTGGATGAATAAACTTTTATTATTTTCTCCTTGAAAGAGAATCAAAATTGCTTTCTAAACTTCAATGCTTAGTCATAAAACATAAAGAAAAATAAAATAGCACGAAAGGAGAGAATATAGTACTCTGTGTTTTTGGTCTGAATCATACAGTCTTAAGCCTTACGCTGTTACTTGTTTAATCATCACAATAATCCTATGGAGTGAGAATGATGGCCCTCATTTAAAATGTGAGTGAACTCAGAGACCCAGTGTCACTTCTCTAGGTCACGGGTGGCACTGAGGTTCAGATATAACACTGGAATAGTAAGATTCTTCTAGTTTTGGTGTTTGATCACTGACAGCTTCAAGGCTGTTATGTCTCACATCTGAACAGCCCATAGATAAAGGAAATCAAGTTGTACAAACCCTGACCACAAGGGAGATCTCTCACTGGGTGCCTGTCCTAACCACAATGTAAACTGAAGCGAAGCACAGGGCTCTTTTCATTGAGACTTTTCCCAGCCAACTGTGTGCCCATTAATCTGTTTTTTAAAGGTCTCCCTGTGTGATTAATCAATGTTTTTATGCTCTCTTGGTGATATATGACATCATCAGGCTTGGGATTGCATGACCTTTTGATTCTGGGGTTGGTTCTTCCCTTTGGGGCAGGGCAACTATAAATACAAAGGTGACGCAGCCTGGGCAGAGACAAGGATTCCGTAAACACATCACTGCAGTTGTCAGCAGACACGGTTCTGGTTCTGTCTTTGCCTCTAGCTACATAGCCAGTCTCATGCCATAAGCAATGTTGAGACAGAAGTTGTGAAATAAAATATAACAAGAGTTCCTCTGTGAAACAACCAACCTCAATACCATTTGCACAGATTTTGTGTAGTTGGACTTAGTATGTTGCATTTTTAATTTTGGTGCCTCTTCCATTCCACATATAATTTGGTTCTTATAAATTACAGTCATATGGGCTAGTATGATCCAAAGGAAGTGTTACAAATAAAGGGCTGTGGCTTAAGGCCTGTTTCTCCCTGCTCTGTTGCGTAGTAATTTTCTTTTTCTATAAAAAGTACAGGGACTAGTGCTAAACCAGAAGACAAATGCTAAGTTGCAGCAGGAGAGTCAGAACATCTCATGTATCTTCTGAAAGATTTAGTCAAAGAATTATCCCTGTGGGTAGTGAACATCTGTTTTATTTAGTTTCTCCTTTTTCAGTTCTCTGGTAACAGAACTGATTTTCCTCTGAGGAAGCTATTCCATATGTTTCAATACAGCTAAGTCCTTTAATGTCATAAAATTTGTCCCAGATATAGAAGTACTCTAAAGCCCGGACTTGAGCTATGAACGTGTTTTATCTTCCTGAACATAACGATAGGTTTAGAAATGGACCCAATACTCAATGAAGACCAACTAGATTCCTCCCTTAAAAATGTTTTGCCACAGCTTTCAAGAATGTGGTGTCTTTCCCTGGGGCTACCCGGTGGGCAGGGCCTGCCTGAGGAGCTGTCAAGAGTGATAGCTTTCATTTCCTGAATGCAGATTCATTGAGAGGTAGAAAGACACAGGGCTCTAAGATAGAATTCCTGGAGGCTGTAGGATATTTCCATTATCTAAGCCAATGAATTCTCCTTTTCTTTGAGTTGAGTTTCAGTTGCTGTGATCATTGGGTTTCATTGCTATGTTATACATGCCTTAAAATACATGACTGTGACAGAAGTATGAGGTAAAGCAATCCCACAATTTTATTGTCAGAATCTGGATAGTTTTACAGATAGAAATGGGAACTTCTCACACTTAGACTGTACACCAGTTACATGAGAACTATATTAACCCAGTCAGGTTTTATGGTGGCCTCAGTAACTGGAGTTATATATGTTTTGTGTTGTGTATTTTATAAGCCTTATAACAGTATCCTCCACATTTGTAGAAGTTTTAGCACATACTTAGTGTAAAAAGAAAGAATTAAAAAATACCTACCACTGGAGATTGTGTCCAGACCCTAGCTTTCTACCCACACCATACATTTGTGTACCTAACATTGAAATGACTTATAATTTGAAGAATAGTCTAGTCTACAGATAAGTTAAATTACCTGGACTAATCAGTGAACTGATCAGTTCAAGTAGGATCCACAGAATGAAGAAGAGATAGATAAAACTGACATGACATGACATGTAGCTATGGCGTGGTGGCCTTGGCTTTGTTTTTTGGCTTGACCAGCAAGACTTCCTTGTTACTCTCTCGTTTTATAGCCCTTCCACATTTTTCACATAGCAATGTGCTTAGCACACAGTTGTCCTATGCAATCACAGCAGTGTAATTCTCCATTAGTGAGCAATCTTTAGAAAGTTTTTACTCCCATATGACCAGTGGTATATGAAGAGCAGTGTATTGGTGGCTCCTGGCAAAGGTTTTCTTTTCTGAAATTAAAAAAAAAAGAAGAATGAGAAGACATTATTTTACCTCAGCACTGCTTTTGTAACAATAGTCCTGTTTTTAGTGTTATTATGTTAAGACATAGTGTCTGAACGATGGCAGTGATTTGGCATTGCTAAGATAATAACAATAAGGTTAGGAGCCAAATGCAGAGGATGTTTGAATTGCTAGCTTTTCATGATTATGAGATGTCTTAAGCAGGTTGATTATAAAGAAAACAGGTTTCCTTAAGCCATGGTTCTGGAAACTCAAGGGCATGGTGCTGGGTTGAAGATGTTGCTCAGTGGTGGAATATTTGCCAAGCTCACACAAGAACCTGCTTTGATCTCTCACCCTAGAAGAAAATGTAGGAAGAAAGGAAGGAAGGAAGGAAGGAAGGAAGGAAGGAAGGAAGGAAGGAAGGAAGGAGGGAAGGAAGGAAGGAAATTGAGATCATGGTGCCAGCATTAAGCTCAGCTCTGGTGAAGATATAATCATGGCAGAGTTGAAGAGCCTCATGAGGGAAGAAGGGTTCTTGGGGGTAAAGGTAGCAAAAAAAGGAGGCCCAGGCTTGCTGAGAATTACTATAAGAAATACCTTAATTCCTCCTATGGCAGGACCACCGCAGCACCTCCTACAAGGTTCTACTTCTCAAAAGTTGCAATAACTCAACAGCACCATAGTGGGTCCCACGCTTCTATGACATGGATCCTTGGAGAACAAGCAACATCCAAACCATAGCAAAGTTGACGTGGAAACGTGGGAAACCCAGGAGACTTAATGCTATCGCTAAGCTATGGAAGCAGCCTGAGAATCATGCTCTAGTCTTGTTATTAAACAAGCCAGTCATGTTTCATTGATTGTGTCATTGTCAGATAATTTATTTTCCTAATAGTACAGCAGGCACTAATTTAGCATCACACTATCAGTCTTCCATGTTACAAATGTACTTTTATTAATAAAAAGGTAAATTCTAAAGTGAATTTTCATGTAACAACCCACACCAACACGAACACTAACCCTGGAGTTTTAAAGAAAGCAGGAGCGTCTAGACAGAGTGTCTACTGACACCTATTTCACTTTCCTTTATCTTCTTTCTGGCCTTTTTTTTTTTTCCTGATACAGTTCATCATTCTCCAACAATAAGTATGGAGAAGTGTTAGTAAAAGAATCTAGGAAACCACTCTTAATTACATTTTGTGATTTGTGTTTACTTCCTGACTTACTATAATAAGTTACTTCCAAGGTAGTAGTGACTTATTACTGAAGCCAAGGGGACTAGTCAGTTTATCGCTTTTCTCAGATTCTCTGTCTGCTCTGCATGACTTAAATTCCTTCCATCTTAAATTCCTTCCATCTTTCATTCTTTGGCAGGTAACGATATTATTTTAGTGAACTGAAATTTCCACATACTGCTCTAAACCTTGATTTTCATGTGTTTTTCCATGGAGCCTCTATGGAGTGAAGCCATGAGCATTCATGTAGCCTTTAGGAGGCATGGGCCCTCGTCCCAGCTTCACCACCACCAAGACCCATGTGAAACATTCCTGTAATCCCTTGGGAAATTTCTGTTTCACAATCTATAAGGTGATGAGTTTTCAATGACAGAATTTAGATTTCGAAAATTCTGCATTCAGAATTCATCCCAGAAAGACAGACTTCAAAGCACAGCACTGCTGTGAGGCACTGCTTCGGAAGTTGTGTTGGGAAACAGGCTGCCCTGAAATATGGCCCCCAGGGATATCCCGAACCTAAGCTTAGGAAACTGTCAATGTTGTCTTACAGAGTAGAAAGGATTCTGTATGTGTGATTACGAATCTTTAAAACTCCGGACACTGCCTGCCTTGCACACTGTCTCGATGGGGACTAAATGTAAATGCAGGGACCCTAATGAGGGAAAGGCAGATGTGACTGTGGGAGAGAAGGAGGTATAATCGCATAGCCGGGTTGGGAGATGAAAGAGGGAGCTGTGAGCCCAGGAATGTAAGGATTGCAGTGCTAGAAACTCAAAAGGGCAAGGAAAAGAATGCTCTTCTGAAGTTTTAATAATGAACAAAGCCCTACCAACACGGTAATTTTGGACATCAGACTAGAAGTGAATAGGGAATAAACCTATATTGCTCTACATCACTACGTTTGTGGCAATTAGTGATGGTAACACAGTTAAATAATTTGAGAAGAGCATAAAATCCATCCTGATGGAGATTTAGGCCAGGGTAAATTTGAGACTGTCCATTCAAAAAGAAGTGAATACCAGGGATTTTTTTTTTCCATCTATAGCTTCTAGCTTAAGATAATAAATCTGAATATTTGGAATAACTTTGTAACAGCCTGGTATCTTCCAGTTTTATCAGACTAGTATACATTCTTGTGTGGGGCCGTTTGAGCGTCCTGATAAGCTCCTGTTCAATTCTAAACTAATATTCCTAATAAGATGTAGTTGGAGGCCTGTGGCATTCTGATTTGCCTATACACAGGAATTACCTTCAATGTTTATATTACTTCACTGGTCTTTATTAAAGTAGTTTCTAACAACATATGGCACAGTTCAGCATAATGAGTTTGTAAAAGCATAGGCTTGTATTTCAACCTGAGGAACTTAACCAGAATTTCCTTAACATGTTTATTTTCAATTCCTCTGCAGAGATTATAAAATACACACAAATGGAAGAAAAAGACTTGATGGATTACAGTTGAAGTACTCCCAATATATAGCTTCTTGCATTACACATTTTCCTGTTTTGTAAAATATAGGTAAAGTAAATGTCACAAAGTTCACAAGAATTCCCTTAACAGCATTAAATAATAGTAAGGACAAGATTCATTCCTCAAATGCTGACCGATTTAGGAAGTTGCCAGTTTGTCATAGACTGAATAGCGTTATAAAAACTTGGATTGAAGAGACAGAAAATGCTGCCTGTCTCAACTTTAAGAACACTAAATTTAATCAGATAAAGTTACTGTTTTCATAGGTCAAGAATATTTGAATGCTGACAATTTCATTTAGTTTAATCTATTAAATGATTTCATTCGTAAAGAAACTCAAAGAAAAGAAATTGCTCTAATAATCTTAAAGATGAAATATATTAAATAGATAAATAGTAATGTATCTTCCAAATTTCTGAACATGCACAATAGATAAAAACTGTTAGGCAAAATTATGCATGTTATTTTCTTTGTTGATTTTCTTCACTCTCCCTCTGTTGTGAATGTTTTCATTACATATTACTGATTTCTATATGCTTATTGAATTTATGCATGTGACTATCTTATATAAATGAGTGACACAAGTCATAAATTTTGTATTATTGGATACTTTGAATCCAGTATTAGATGTGTGTCAGACTTGAGTTTGTTTTATAGTATATCCTCTGAGGACTGGGCTTGGTTTGTATATTAGTCAGCTTTATACCTCTGCAACAGAATATGTGAGAAAGTAAAGAAGGAAATGTTTATTTTGGCCCACAGTTTCTGAAGTTTCAGTCCATGGTCAGCTGATTCCATTGCTTTTAAATCTGTGACACAGCAGGACCATAGTGATGGGAGCCTATACCACAGGAGGCGACTCTTAGTGACATCCAGGAAAGAGAGAGTGGTGATGCCCGGAGACAAGATATGCCCTTCTGGGGCATGAGTCTCTCATTGATAACTTCCTCAAATTAGGCCCATCATGCTAACGTGTCCTCCATCTCCTCATAATACCATCAAGTATGAATCCGTCAGTGGAGCCCTCATGATCAAACACTTCCCCGAGGTCTCACTTCTGAACATCGTTGCATTGAGGACCAGATCTTCAATGTATAGCTTTTGGGGATCATTTAAGATTCCAACTGTAACTGTTCAGCTGCAACATAAGTGAGATGTTGCTAGAAATAAGTAGTTCTGGGTTTGAGAGCAGATCTAATACTTGCTTTAATTTCTCTATCTAAAAAATAAAAAAGAGTACTTTTTTTTAGAACTATGATGAAGCTCTAATAAGATAATTGTGGGAAGGTATTTGCAAATTTCAAAGCAGGGCAAAGTATCATTACAAATAGAAAGTCAACACACTCCAAGGCCTCAGTATGTAAACAGATTAGATTTAGTCTAGGATATTAACTGGATATATCTTGGATATTCACTGGATACTGAATAGTTATGCTTTTATGCCTTTTTTGTACAGAACCAGTATATTCATGCATTAAAAAAAGAAAGTTTACTTACTTTTAAAGACATACAGCTAATCGCTATGGTTGACTTGTGTGAAAGAAAAGCTGCTATTTGATTACATAGTGAATTCGTCATAACTAGCCCAATATTGGCGTTTCAAGTAGAACAGGTATTTATTTTTAAGGATATTTTAAAATCTCCACTCCTCACTTTAACTATTTATGCTAAGGTTGTGCATGAGATTGATTTTTCCAAATGTCCTAATATATCCGATGATGTCAGAAGGTAAAAAATACAGTGATGTTATGGCTTCCACCTCAGGAACATTCCAAATAGTGCGTCTACACTGCATGATTTTATTATCATTACATTTTATTTATGTTAATTTTAAGAGCATATTACTGCCATAAAAATTACTTCATGATTGTAGATGTCATAGAAAGGGATAAACTTTCATATTTTTATTTTATCACTTCTGTGTTATTTTATTCATTAGCATTTCTCCTTTCATAGAGGAACAGACATGTAAATAGTTATCTTGAAGTACTTGCAGTCATTACCTGGAAACAGAACAGAGAATTGTGTAAACGCTTTGAGAATACAAGGTCATGGGAAGACAATTGAGGTTTCTTGGAAAGAGGACTGTTGACTCGAACTTGAACCTTGAATAATTAACTACAGTTACCTGTGGAAGAGGGGAGGGAGTGTGACTGTGCGCCTTGGGAAGGTGGGCAGGAGGGTGACAGAAAAATATCCTAGGATAAAGAAAGAGCACTGATGTGATTCAGAGACGTGCAACTCCACAGGGTGTAGATTTAGGCCTATAAACAGTGTAGCACTCTTAAAATTCTAGAAGAAGAGCAAGAAAAAGAAAAGAGAACCTGTTCCTCTGGCTCTTTCTGGGTAGAAGTGTGCCTGTTAGTGTAACATACTTGTACTCCACTGCCTATTTACCTCTGCCTGGTGTGGACCGGGCTAATTTTGTGGGTTTGGAAGCAGAAGTAGAAACGCATACCTTTGCCATGTTTTCTTATCTCTCATTCGGGAGCCAGCTCACCTCACCTGTTCTTCACTGGTTTTTGCCATGTGTAACTGATACAGAGTTTAGTCCATGGGAGTTTTGGGCAAGATGAGAAGTATAGGTAGCTTTGGGGTATTAATTCAGTATAAGGTTGCTAGAATGTATCAAGGCACAGATTTTGAGATGCAGTTGGCAGGAGCTGTAGGGAAGAGATACGTACTTAAAAGGCTGTGAGTACGGTTGTGTCTTGTCCTCTAGATTTATTTCTCAAACTCCTTTTTTTTGTTAATTTGTCTTAGTCCTTTGGAAATTCTGTCCTTATGAAATCTCATTAGTCCATAACATTTGTTTTTCTAGTTGTGCAGTTAGCTGTTAATTCTTAGAGACCAGAAAATGACCTCCCCCCCCCCCCCCCCCCCCCCCCGCCCGAGTTAGTTTGATTTGCTAGCTGGTCTTACTGCCCCTCAGTGAAAGTTTGCTCACAGGCAAATGGCCTTTCTGAAGAGGTAGAACTCCATGCACTTTGTGAAAATTAGGCAGCTGGAAAGCAGACTTGGGCCAGTGTTGAGAGGTAGTTCATGCTTTTTTGAAAACACAGATAGCTTGGTCCTCAGGAAAGATTTAGGGCTACTTGAAGCTTAGCAAACACAAAAATTCTGAGACTTTTAGCAGATGCTGGCCATGACTGCCCTTGGAGACAAAAAATCTATATTCTCTATGAAGATGCTTAAAGTGTCTGGGATTGTTGCTGAGAAACAGCCTCAGGATGGTGAAAATAAGTTTGTGTCAGCAAACTGCTCATCCCTTTGCATGAGAATGGCTGTACCTTAGAAGGGCTATATAGTGGATCTTACTAGTGAGAGACTAAGGTTTGGAGAGTTGCTTTGCTGTGCTGTGGTCTATTTAATGAAGGGTTCGAAGAGCTTTCCTAATTGGAGAATTTGCAGAGGTCATACATAAACATGCACAGCCTTCCGTGTCTCTTGTTGGAACTATCACTTACTTCACTTTCCGATGTAGATAATCCTGCTCTAATTTTAGGCACTACTCTAAGGAATTTCTCCTCTGTTCAAAAAGGGTTCCTATGCTTCAGTGTGTTCTCCATCCATAATAAAACATTTGTACACATGGTGATTCTTTTACACTGTGTGATGCCATTTGATTCAGAACTGAGACCAAGAAGCTATTATCCCTACTTAAATTTCCACAGAAACCAGGTCGTGCTGGTCTTGCCTGGGCCATCTTCCTTGAATGCCACTTTCTTGACTTTGGAAATTTTAACTACAGCTATCATTACCTGGGGCAAATATTTTCCAGAAATGTTTTATCTGTGCAGTCTCAAAAGTTTTCCCTTTTTTCCCAGAGCACACGACTCTGGCAACTGAGTAGTAAGTGCACATGAGAGGATAACTTCATATTTCTGTCCCATCTGATGCTGGTGTCTCATTTAAGATGGCATGTGCTTTGTCTAAACACCATTTTGTAAGGGATATTGATAGCCTGAGGAATTCATATTACATACCATGGCAAATACAATGCAATATTGCAGAAGAAATTGATTATAGAAGTTGTTGATGGTTGTATTTATTGTGATGAGTGAGGCCATTTCTCAAAAACCTAGACTTTCTCACTTAATTTTGGTCACTTCAATCTGTGATTGCTAAACCAAAAATTGAACACAATTCTGAAAAATCAACTATTAGATATGATAGATAGTAAAGATACAATATTCTATTTAGGCCAAATTCTAAGGATTAGTATTTACTATAAACTTACAAAAAAGTATCCATGTGGTACTGGCTTCACAAGTACTCATAATGCATGAGTTGTGGGGTCATGGAGGCTTCTAGAAGAAGGCCTTGGAGGCCAGGCGGTGTGCATCTGGGAGGATAATGCATGAATTTGTGAAGGTACAGTGGGAATTTCAGAAATTTGCAAATGCCAAGTAATTGGATCATCTTCTGAGGAAGACTGTGTGCTGTGAGCAGAGCCAGCCCAACAGAAGCCAAGCAGTCACAGCCGTGGCGGTGCCAGAGGGGCTGAGCTGCCCAAAGCCTTTGGGGTTCATGTCTTGCTGTTGCTTGCATGAAATGCTTGACACAGAGCTGCAGGATAATGGAAGTGCTCTAGTGCAGGATTTGGTGTTTTCCCTGCTGGTTTTCAGGCTTTCTGTAGTCTAACTGCTTTCTATTCTCCCATTGCCCTCTTTTGGGATACTAGAGTTTGCCCTGAATCTCAGTGGAGACGTTGGACGTGGACTTATTTTTATTATTTTTTTTAGCAGTGCTAATACTGTTAAAACTTTGGCAAATCTTAGAGAAGGACTAAACGTATTTTGCATAAGGAGGTCAATATGAGTCTTTTGGAGGCCAAGAGTAGACAGAATGCTACATTTTGGATCTGAAATGTTGCCCAAAACCCTCATGTATTTAGATGTTGTGGAATACCTGTGGAGCTCTGTGCTGTTTAAGAAGTGGGGCCTGGTTGGAAGGGGCAGAACACAGGGGCTTCACCCAGAAAGGAAAGACCGCTGGGATGGTACCTGAAAGGGTGAATGCTGTGTGTGGTGTGTGTGCCCTGTGCTCGTCTTCCCTCGTTCTGCTTCCTGACATGGGGTGAGCAGCTTTCTTTTGGGTGGGCTTCTGCCGCGTGTTTCTGCTACTGCCAGGCACGCATGGGTAGACGGAGACCTTCTAAGACTGTGAGATACAATAACTCATTCTTCCCTTAAGCTGCGCATGTCAGGTATTCCATCCCAGCAACAAGAACAACAACAAAGAAAATAGCTAAGACGTGTACTCATAAATTAAAATGAAATGTGTATTCCTTATTGATTAGAAAATCCAGCTCCATTAAAATTCAAAAACACAAGTATCTATTCGTGTGTGTGGAATTTGGGGGGGCTCTAACTTATATATATGTACATATGTATGTGTGTATTTATTTTTTCTTGCATCCAGCTAGAATGTCTCAATTGAACGTTTCATTTCACTAAGTCTGTTTTCTAAAGGTTAGTTCTACTTTATTTATTTAGCGTACAATGCATACTTAGTTTAGCTGCTGAAAATTTAATTTTGTGTAGTGTCTGTTTATTAATCTGATCAGATCACCTTGCCTCTTAATTTCTTTGGAAAGAGAAAAAGCTTCCATGAAGTATGAACGAAATTTTCTTCTCAGAAAAATAAAAAGTGATTTAAGAACCTTTTATCCCCTTCTTAATTATTCTTTTTATTAGTACGTGTTTGCAACATATAATAACGACATTCAGTTTAGGAGACTTGTACATATACATCACTGCATCTTAATCATTTTTACTTCCCCTCTGTCTTAGTTCCTTTTTCATTGTTAGGACACAATACACAGCATTCACAGCTTAAGAGAGGAAAGATGTATTTGAGCACACAGTTGCACAAGGTTGCACAGTCTCTTCATGGGCGGGCGTCTAAAAAGTGGTGAGGTCACATGGCAGGGCTGGAGCCTGAGACATAGGTCCTCATGGCATGGCAGAACAGAGCCAAGTTTGTGAGGAGACACAGAACCAGCTCGCTCCTCTCCAAGTCAAGGTCTAAGCATCCATCCCTTCCAGCCAGGCCCCACCTTCCAACAGTACATGAAGTGTCCTCGGTACCTGAGGCTTCTGGGGACACTTCAGATCTAAACCACAATAACTTCCTCTTGCCACACTCCCATCTTTCCCCAGGTCTTCTTCCCCTCTAAAAAAAATCTGCCTCTCAAAAAATAGGAGTTTTCTGTTTAGGACATCTTGATGAGACATCTTGCTAGGAGTCTATACTGCCAATAAGTCTTGTGGGGAATATAAAAATTAAAGTATGAAACTAATCACACAAAAGCTTAGGGGATTAAATAACATTTACGAAGCCCATTATTCTGTGGCTCACAGATAGGATCTGGGTTTTGGGCTCATGAGTGTAATCTACTTGGCTGAGTCCCTTCCCGAGGTTGCAGTCCATGGTGGGTCAGTAGAGGCTGGCTCCTCCACCATGTCTGTACCTGTGACAGCTCAGCTCTGCTCCACACAGCCTGTCATCACCCTTGGACTATCCTGGGCTTGTTCCCATGACAGCTGAGCAAGCCTCCAGGAGATAGCAGGACTGAGGAGTAGTAGTATGGAGCCCAGGCTTAGAAATGGCTCCAGATTGATTCCTCTGTATCTTAGGGATCAAAGCAAGTTGCCAGACCAGGTTAAATTCAAGGGGTGAAAAAATAAATTCTACCTTTTCCTGTATAAGTTCAAAGCCGCATTACTAAAGACACGGATACAGAGAGCAGTCAGGGATTGCATCTGTATTTTCGTAATTTATCACAAGTAGTGCTGCATTCTTTAAGTGTCAAGGTACATTTTGAACTGGTTCTAAGGTTGCTGCTCTAAGTTTATTTTCAAACAAAGGGAAGTCAAGCAAAAGAACTGTAAAAAGATGTTTACACTGCCGTTTTCTTTACTGGCAACCTAACTGCTCCATGTAACTAGACCTAAATTTTTTCACAATATTCTTCATTTGAGAAATCTTGCATTCTTGCAATTCTTTTCCGTAATCTTTTCACTAATATTTTGCTAACAAGTTCAGAAGGCTTGCATCAGAGGTCACCCAGAAGACTAAACTTTTATATTTTTCCCCTTGAGATGAGGTCTTACCTTGTTTCCTAAAGCTGACTCTGAATTTCTGGATTCACATGATCCTCCAGCTTGTCTTCGGGGCAAACTGGAACTACAGGCATGTGCCATGGTGCCCGAAGCCACACTTGGTCTTCTTGCTATGTTTCTTCCAGGTCAGAATGTTGTATGTGACAGTTACTTGCTTCACAATAATACCACAAGGCTATGTTTTGGCTACTTCTCATTGGAACTTTATTTCATAACGTGTTACCTTGCATGGAAAAATCATGATTTCTTGAGTTCACTTTCTTACAAGATAGTTCATCTCTGTTCATGCTCTTTGCTGCTTGCGCTGAGATCTGCTGTTGTTTTGAGCTGGCACTGTTTGAATTGGTTTTTGTTTACCCTGCTGATCCTCCATCAATCAGGCTGTCAGTGTAGACATCCACATTTACATAACTAATGGCAATCCTTCTCCATGTCATTTTAGCTTGTGCTGTGACTAGGGAATCTCATTTACAGACTGGTGACCTTCCAAATCCCACTTCTGTTAATTTGATCTGTAGGTCCTTCAAGTTCAGTCTGCAAGATTTCTGCATGTTCAGAGAAATGCTCTCAAGACCTTTCTCCACTCCAGTTTCTGCTCTCTGGTTTTATTTTGCTTTTATTGATTACATCAGCGGAACGTTCATTTACTATTTTATCGATTTAGCAGTGTTTCTTCTGATACTTTAGACTCCTAGTGGCTTCAGTTCTTTTTGCTGTGCATGCGAGGAGAACCCGTGCAGTTTGTGTTAGATGATGGCGCTGCTTTTCCCAAGAGGGTACCGGTACCTGCACTGTGCTACCACAGTATCTGTTCTAATGGAATCAATCAATCATTCAAAGTAAAGTTCTTCCATTCTTTTTGATAAAATAATTACATTTTGC
The DNA here is from genome assembly GCA_004027205.1 of Ctenodactylus gundi. Classification (NCBI taxonomy): domain Eukaryota; kingdom Metazoa; phylum Chordata; class Mammalia; order Rodentia; family Ctenodactylidae; genus Ctenodactylus; species Ctenodactylus gundi. Next base: position 1,110,030 of record PVKB01000090.1, on the reverse strand, counting down.
TCTTTTTAGAAAAAGCAATTAATTGAATTAATTTATTATTTGACTAGATTGATTGAATTTCTGTTTATGGCTTTGGATTGAAAAGGACTGTGGTTTACAATTTTATTAATAATAATAAAAAGAACTCACCTTATAGCCTTTACTAGAAATGTATTTGGGTTTACTTAACATTTAACAGTTTATCACTTTCTCTGATTAGCATTTGTAGGGGAGAAAAATAACTTACCTTCATCACTCTGAGCTCCTAGTAGAGAGCACTGTAAAGAAAAAAAAAGGTATTTTTAAAGAGAACAAAAATGATGTATATACATCATATATGCATGGGAAATGCCCAGAGGAAATGGACACATTTCTGAGAGGTACTTCGTAATAAGGCTTAAATACCATGTTCAGCTGAAGGAAAGAGACATGGGGGTTGGGGGTGGGAGGGAGGCGGGGGAGGCCAGGGATGAGGAGCAACCAAGGAAAATAGTGTTGTTCAGTTTTCTCTCACTGTTACAGATACCCCAGACAATCAATTTATGAAGATGGAAGGTTTAGTTTAGCTCACAATTTTGGAGGCTTCAGTCTGTAATTGTTTGGCCTTGATGGTTTTGGGCCTGTAATGAGGCAGTATATCACAGAAGCGTGTATGGTAGAGAAAGCCCATCCATCTCAGTAGCAGGGTCCGCCGAGGACACACACCTATGGCCAGAAGGCCTACTGCTCTGTTGCTTAAAGTTTCCACTTCCCAGTATTGCCTCAGTCTAGCAAACAAACCCACCAACACAAAATCTGTAGCACAGAGTAAGCAGGAATAAAGTTTGTTACTCAAGTTTGCTTTCTCCATTGATAGGAGTTTGTTGTGGTTAAGTAATTCTTTTCTCTCTGGTGCTGAGAGGGAGAGGAAGGCACCATCAGAAACGGAGATGTCCTTTTAAAGTTTCCTTGCAAAAGGGAAAGTTTTCTGTTTTCACAGCTTCTTTACTGTTCTGCCATTCCCCAAAACAATTAATTCCAAATATTCTGTATACCTTAGAGGGATATTTTGGGTGGCATATTCTGTCCTCATACCCATTCCTGTCCCTCCGGAAGTGTGCCTGCCGCTATGCACAGGTGGTTGAACAAGAGATCAGAAGTTGACCTTCTGTTACTTTCACTTGCAAACCGGAAATGTCTCAGTGACTTATGAATGAATAATCTATCAATAGAGTGGTGGGGACCATGACGTAAGTACAGTAAATAATGTGAATTAAATTGAAGCTCGGCAAAGAATATTTGTTTTGATTCACCAAGGGATTTGTCTTTCGGGGTTCTTCCTTTCTCCTTGGCCTCACTGTCTTTGGCCTATTGAATTTTACTCTTCTGGCCCACTTTGAATTTCGCTTTTGGTAGAGGAAGCATTGCAGAAAGTCCTGTGTGGAAAATATGGGCAGCAAGATACATAGAATAGAAAGGACATTGAAAGGCAAGTGACTTCCTGTGTGAGTGCAGGTGCCAGACCCGGGTCCTGCTTTGGAAATTGTCTGATGCGCTTTTATTTAAAAAAAGAGTGTATTTTTATTCTAACAAAAGTGATAAGGCCAGTGTGAAGGCTGTTCTCAGTAGGCTAATCTAAAAGAAGGGAAGCTAGCCTTCCACCTGTGAGCGCTCAGTAACCCTGCCTATGAGATAAAGAGATAATCTACAGATTAACAACAACAAAAAACATACACAAATTTATTATTATGTAGATAGGAAGATCACAAGAAAGAAGAATGAATACCCCCAAATTTAGAGAAATCTAGATGTTTGAATGCCCTCTTCCCAGCGAAGAGAGAGGTGAAATGTAAGAAATTTGAGAAAAAGTGAATGATGTAGGGTAGAGATAAGAATAGCAGCCTAAGACAGAGCCTCTCAGAGCAAGGTGTCTGCTTGCAACCTCCTCTCTTTTGATCTGGGTTAATTTCCCATGATTGAAGAGATTTCCTGGGTAGGCATCATGACATTTGAGTTCCTTTTGGAGGATTAGTTCACCCTTACACAGAGAGAGTTGCTTAGACAGCCAAGGTCCAGATTTTCTGTTCTCCAAGGACTCTTAGTTTGAAGTGATCAACTAAAGCACCATACTTTGGGGTGGCATTTCCTAAGCTCCTCAAGAGAAAGACATAATTTGTTAGGGAAATTATTGGGAATATACAGGAGACAGAGGGAAAATTTGAAATTGTTTTCAAAATAGAAATTTGAAATTATTATAGCTGGATTTGCTGGCAAGTATGCTGTATCAGGAGGAGCTTCAGTTGGTAGAAATAGTGCAACACCAAACGGAGAAAATAGATCCTGCAACTAGCCCCTGCTGCGGGTAAGACCCTTCAGGTATTTGAGACTTAATTTCTTTATCTGTAAAATTAAAATGCTAACTTATAGATTCTAAGTTGTCCTACTGCTGTGACTCCCCTTGATTCTATTCTAAAGCACAGGAATGTGTTGCCACAGTATTTTTGGAAAGGCTTTAAAATAATTGCGATACCCATTCAGGTCGCTGTTGGCAGAAATCACGATGCATATGATCTAGCTGCTTCCCAGAGCTACCGCAAAAGCTGTTGAGCCAAAATCCTGGGGCATCTGAACCGCTGCCTGACTGAAAACTAGGCCTTTTTCCAGAACTGCTAAGTGGTACCTTTGTGACCTGACTGTGTTAATTATGAGTTGGGCACTTCAGGAGGTATATTAGCTCAATGATACCTCTGGACTGAGACCAGGTATGCTCTGTGGGACTAAGTGGACATAGGAAAGAAATGTGTTCTTTCCTTTCTAAAAAGTATATACATCATCAGACACCAACTAAGTGTGACAGATATCTGGGTCAAATTGCATGGTAAAACATAAACATGCGGATGCAGGAAGAATTTGGGTTGCATAATTAGACAGTGTGTTGGAAAGTCAACCTATTTCATATCATCATGCTTAAAAAAAAGGTAATAAGCCTTGCTCTGTAGGACATAAACCAAAATAACATCACACTTACCTTGTGCATATTTTCTAAAAATAATATTTTCCATTAGCACTAGTTCGATCTAGAATTTCCCTCCAGCTCCATGATGATGGAACTTTCTTATTAAGAGGCAGAGCTTCTGATGCAGCTCCTATCATTTAAAACCCATTCAAAACCCAGAGGAAGTATTTAAGAAATGGACAGGAAATTCTGATTGTTTCAAATAGGAAGTTTACAGATATACAGGGAAATTACTTTTGTCCCAGTTGCCCTATGTCTGCTGCTTTCCCAAACAGTCTTTAGACTCTCCAGTTCAAGTGCATGTGAATATACTTGTACATGCACTCACATTGACTCATTTGTCCACACATGTACTTGATTAATTTGCATCATAGGGATAGCAGTCAAGCTTAGGATTTTGAGAATGATTTACGTCGAAACACTTGTGACTCTGATTTGGTAATATAGTCCCTTGGTAAATCCGGAATATCAATAGTATTGATACAGTTGTTGGTGTATTGTGTAGAATAACATTGAATTAGCAAGGTTCTCCAGAGAGAAAGAGATTAAATAGATATAATCTAAATAGATTGATTATAGATTTTGCCATACTAACTTGATGGTAAAAATAGTGTATTTGATTTACAAATGTGGTTATGTAAACAGTGATTAGAAGGTCTAGAAGGATGGGGTAAGAGGGACTTGGATATCATGTATTTCAAAAAGTGATTTTCGTTAGTTGTTAACCAAATAACCGATAAGGCAACATCTAAGAAAATAGGGGGTCAGTACATAATGATAAAAGGTGATATATAGAGAGAAATACATATGGGTACCCAGACTAGATAGATGACAGATAGACTCTTGGCAATCCTCCTGCCTCAGCCTCCCAAGTACTGAGATTACAGGCATGGCCACTATGCCCAGCTTATGTGGTACTGGGGAATCAGACTCGGATCCTTGACACTTAGCCCTTGCTGAGAGAAATTTGAGTTTCTCATTTGGGGTTTTCCATCAGATGGATGGCATCAAGAATAGTGAACATTATGTGAACATGAATTCTCAGGAGACCGAAGAAGGCAGTTGTCTTTAAGATAAAGAAAGAGGCTCAGAGTGGCCAGGGCTCATGTGCTAGGTCACATTCCGAGGGGATAGTGGAGCTGAGATAGAATTGCCCCTTTGTAAAACAGCTACAGCTGAGTGTGGGGAGAAAGTCTCAGTGACCTTACTCCTGATAGATGGGGCTCTCCAGGAAGGCCGCTGGAGAGATGAACCTGCAGACAGCCCAGGTGTGGCAGCAGCCAAAAAAGGTGAGTGTCCAGGTTTGGAGGTCTAGGACAAGGAAACCAGAGCGCAGGGATAGCCTCCCTCGACTGACAAATTTGGAGATGGGAGCAGAGCGGGGGGTGTTTTCTTTTACCAGCCCTCCTCTCTTGCCAGGTTAATGGAGAGACTTCCTGTTGTGAGCAAAAGCAAGGCTCTGGGCTAGTTGCCCTCAGTGTGGACGTGGGGTGTAGGTGGGGAGGTGAATGTCATAATTTGAGACAAGAAGACCACAAATTTGAGCCCAGAATTGGTAACTTAGTATATGTGAAACTTTGTTTCAAAGAAAATATCAAATTTTGCTATGGATGAAACTCAATGCAAATGACCTGAGGACAGTTTCCAGGAGAAGAGAAAGAAATGCCATGGAAATGACTAGAGTTGTTCAGTGTCTCTGGAAGTCACCAGTGAGAGAATTTGGGGGTAGAAGTTAATGGCTCAGTGGCTCCAATTGTTTTCCATGTGGATGCAACTTGGAAGGAAATCAAGGAAATTATAGAGGGGAAGGACTTCTGTGCCATGGGAGGGCCTGCGAGTGGATGCTGATCCTCGCTCCCATCCCCCTCCTTGGCAGTTTTCTCATTTTTCTTGAGATGCTGGACACAATGATCTAGGACTCTGTGGACATGAAAGTCCCTGGGGCCTGTGAATTTTGGACTAGGATCCCGAGCTGGAAGGAGAATGGGTCCTATCCCAATCCTGGAGTCCTCAGCAGCTGGCAGATTGGCTCTTAGGAGATCATCCCACTGCACCTGGGTTCTGGAGTATTGTGTCCCTATTGCCTGAAAAGCCTGTAAGCACCTAAGTCGCAAATACTTTCTTCCTACCTCACTACTAAGTTCCCCCTCTCTCTGCGACCTTGTACTTGGTTTTAAAATCCTTCAACATCAGATCCTATGTCTCTCTTCTCCAGAGGTCAAAGTCTGATCTAGGCCCTAACCTGTGTGCAGTATTTCACAATAATTGGTGCTGATGGTTATGCTGCAGCTGGGGTTTGGGGGAAGGCATGATTTCAGGTTCATTTTGTCTTTCTGCCTTCTAGAAGAATCTGATCAACATTCAGAAAATACCGAAGATAAGCATATAGGTGACAGGTAGATAGGAACAGGAAGTCAGACATTCCTGTATAGATAACTTTCTAGCTCCATCCTCTGCTTGTCATACTAGGAGAGATTTGTACACACACACACACACACACACACACACACACACACACACACACACAAATGTCCCAAGCCCCCCAGTGGAATGTAGGAGTAAGAGACTGGATATACTACTTTTTGAAGCCAAGGCTGGAAACAGCTTAGGGCTTGGGGTGGATAAAGCAGTGTCGGACCCAATTAAGTGGAGGGGGAGAGAGAGAGAGAGGTGAGAGGGTTGAAAAGGGAGAGGGAAAGGATTTGTAATTTTGCTACAATATGTATGTGCATAAAATACTCAAGATCAGTGTAAATATTATGTGGTGCATCTATACACATCAATAAAATGGGGGAAAAATGTGCTGTAGGCCAATGACTGTCTTCCCTCCACCCAAGACCCTACAGCATACTCAGTGCAAGATTTCTCATCACCCTGTTTCCTCTTGTCCCAGTAAACCAAAGTTTTTCAGAAAATACAGCTGCTTCAGGTAGCAGCAAGTAAACATAATTTTGACTCAGAGGAAAATTTTGAGGCCTGGTTCAGGTCCATAAATCTTGCTGAATGAAAATAAGAGGTAAAGGCCAGACAGGAAAGGAGGGAGGGTCCCCAAGATGACAGCAGCAGAAATTTTATGAGTAGGTCTCCCTGGTCATCCAGAGAACCTTCTGCATGATGACAGTTGGGATACCAAGACTTCAGTCTCTGGTGTCCTGGAAGGAAGCCTCACTGTGTGTCTTTCAGTAGATTCAAGGATAGTCTTCTGTCTTGTAACTGTAACCTGCCCTGCTTGCTGGAGCCCAGAGGCAAGAACAAGTCATCATAAATCTCAGGGGGACTAACTCCCCAGCCAACAGGGCATACTGCCTTAGGGCACATTGAGTTTTCTGCAAAGTGAAAGCTGGAACCAAGGTTCTGTCGCCATGGGTCACAGCCCTGTGACTGTGACAGTTGTCTCACTGTTCTGTCTCTCGAGGTTGTATTGTCATGAATTGACTGTGCCTTTCCAATCCCTTTTTCTCCCTTAACTTATTCTAATATTTATTCACTATGCATTACCATTATTTTTCAATGTTTTTATTAAAATTAGTATAGATGTGTTATACATTGTCTTTCATTCTTGTAGGTGAATTTTTTACTATCAGTCATATGGAGAAGATTCCCTATAAAGATGTTTTGGTGAAATATTTGCTATTTAAGAGGTGTGACTGCTATTGCATGTACATCACGGCGATGACAGAGTTCTATCATTTGAAGGTAATATGCATCCAGCATTGTAGCTAGTCGCTACTTCCTGCACTTTTATGTAAGGTATTCCTTGATCTTATGAGAGGGAGCTTTCTATGACTAAGTATTGTGTCTGTCTTATTTCCTGATCTAAACTTTTCTGTCTCCGTTTAGGGCTGTGCGTTTTCAGTGCCCAGATGAGACAGGTCAGGTCCTCTCTGTTGTGTTTCCATGCACATATTTATTCAACATACATTTGTTAAATCATCCAAGAAAGTACCCCAAATTTTAGTTTACATAGGATATTGCCTCAGTAAATGCATATAATAATTCTATATGTGCTAATCTATAGACTTCTCAAACTCTTCTGGAATGGAAAAGAAGAAAATACTTCCAAATTCATTTTTGATGTGCAAGGCTCCCAGGTACCAACGCCAGACAGGGGCAGTGCACAACAAGACAGTCTTAGTTTAATATCCCTGAGAAGTGCACATGCAAGCCCTCAGAAGAAATAATAGCATGCTAATCCTGGCAGTTTATCCGCAGGGTAGTTTCCATGGTTGTGTGTGGTTGTTGATTTCCACGATGCAGTAGGGTTTGAATGTGTTCACATCAATAGCTGTGATAGAGCATATCTACAGAAGAAAGGAATAAAAAGAAGCATGATCATTTCAGCAGCTGTAGAAAGAACACTTGAAGAAAGTGTTGATTTCATTATGATGTAGGCTGTCAACAAATTTGGTGCTTAAGAGACGTTATTAGACATAGCAAAGGCCGTGTTTCTCCACTTCACATCTGCTGTCATCCTTGGCGGTAGAGAGCAGAAAGCGTTTTTGACAAGGTCTGAAGCAGGCCAAGGATGCCCACACTTACCACATCTGTCCAATAGCGAACCGGAAATCCCACCAATACAGCAAAGCAAGAAAAATAAGCAGAAGTCAAACACGTTGAATAATAAAGAAGGCAAATCGTCCATCCTTTTAGAAGAGGTGATCTAAAGTTCTTAAAACCAATAAACTCAGCCCAGTTACAAAATACAAGCCAACCCCCATTATTCGGAAGCATTTCCTGACACATAAAATGCCTGTAAAGAAGACTGATTCATTTATAACACACACACAAGTGAAAGAATAACTTGGTCATATTTTGAACCAATAAATGAAATAACTATATACTTCAGCTTATAGAACACAGATGAAAAAAGTTGACAAGACATGACCGAATGAAAAGTTAGCTCATGTTCATAGGGTCACATGCTTCACAATATGAATATATCCTTAAGTTCCAATGTGTTGATCTACAGGGTTGATGTAAGATGGGTGAAAACTCCAACAGCATTTTTCACACCAAGTAGAAACATCTTAGAATACATCCTGTATAAAAAATACGGACTTTAATCAAAAAATTAAGAACACAGTAGCCTGGCTCTGGGTATCTTTGCAAGACACTTTCTCACAGTAAACAAAAACAAAAAAGTAAGCCTGTGAAAAACTTTTTCTCAGCATCCTATGTTTCTCAAAAGCATATTATTGTATAAAATCGAACATGGTACATGAAGGTAAAGGCATAGAACTCCAAAAATACCGCACAGATAGCTCAGTGAGATTTTCGCCAAAATCAGAGAACTATACCTTGGGGAAAAAGACAGTCTCTTCAGATAATAGTGTTGGAAGAAGGGTACAGCAGCATGGGGAAGAAAGACATGGAAACTTTTCTCAGAAACCTTACAAAGATAAACCCATACTAAATGACAACATACACTGAAAAACTGAATCTGTAACATTGTTTTTTAGAAACCTAGGGAAACGCTCTGCAACATGATCTGAGTCATGACTTTTTAATGTTTTAACATTAAAATCTGAGGGTTTTAATGTTTTAACATTAAAATCTGAGGGTTTTAATGTTACCCTACAGAACAAACTACTATGCCAAAGCATGCAAATGGGATTTATTTATCCAACCAAAAGCTCAATGACAGTGAGATGACTGTTAGAGATAGAAACCACATACAGACGTGAAGAGTGTATTGGCAAATCACATATCCATTAAGGGATTATTGAAAAAGATGCAGGCAACTTAAATGACTCCACAGCAAGAAAACAAACAAACTCCTTTAAAAATGGCCTTTAAAATGGCAAGAAAACAAACTCCATTAAAAACTCCAGAAAAAAAAAATCTCAATAGACAGTCTGAGGAAAGGATACACAAATGTTGATTGGCTGTACCACAGTGATTCATATTGTATTCAAACAAAGCTCCCGGAGCTGCAAGTCAGAGCCCACTCACCTGCCTGGATGGCCCACATGGCATTGTCTTCCTTCACAGGAACTGCTCACAAGGCAGTGCTCTGGGACTGCCGTGGCTCCATTCTGTCCCTGAGTACCCAAAGGGCAAGGAACTTGTGGCTCCTACAGTTTGGCGCACCCGTGCTCATTTTGATTGTGTCAACAATTCTGTCATTGCCACTTGCCAGGGCAATCTCAGGATGATAGTTGAGGATAGGACCAGAATTCTGGAGCTTTGGATTAAGGTTACCAAGGTAAGCTATGGGACCCCAACTGGCAGTTTCCTCTGGACACCTACACTCTGTCTCTCCTGCTCCACCAGCTATTAGGATTTTAACATTTGTCCCAGACTTTGCAAGGTTTCTTGGCCCTTCCTGTCATGGACATTCAACCTACGTTCAGATGGGAGGTGGGGTGGTGGTGCTCTTATCTCATCAAGGTCCCTCTTGGGTTTTTAGTGGAATCTTCCTCAGTTTGAGCACTGCTGACGAGGGCCTACATGGGCTGTTTCATTGGCACACTGGACACATCTGACTCATCTAGAAGGAAAATAGCCGGCAGTTGGGGTAGTTACATCTGTAACATACCGGCCAACCTGAGACACGTAGTGAGACATTGTCTCCAAAACCAGTACTAGAAATTGACCATGATGTAAGGGAATTTTTGTGGATTGCAGAGAAAAATGAAAGAATTTAGTAATTACAAATATATTTCATAACTAAGTTAAGAGGGGATAATGAAGGAAGATCCTCACATAAGTATATTCATATAATAGATTTGTCATGGCTACAGTAAGACCCAAACAATGTACACAAATCCACTTAATTTCATCAGCACAAATCAGCCCTTACGCCCAGCCCTCACAAAAAATTTCACCCTTAAAATACTAAAACTGCAACTGGAACATGAATCCAATTTAATTCTACTTTCTGAAACCAAAAATAAATTGTAAGCCTCATACTAAGCCTACTATATTAATTCCTAAACTTAAACAAAACCAAAAAAAAAAAAAAATCCTAGTGCTAACTCAAAACGAAGAACAAAATTGAACCACCACTATACCTAACACATATCTAACCTATACCCTTAACCTCAACCACTAACCGCTGATCCTTTAGGCTAATTTTAAATCTAATGGAAATTTGAAGAAGTAACTTTACTTCCTAGGCTCTAGAACCCCACTGCCTCCGAACCCTGGTTACCAGGCAACCATCTAGAAACAAACCGTGTTCTAGTCACTTGAGCAAAGACGTTCAAGGGAGTAACATGTCTTTTTCCTGTTTTCGTACTTTCAGAGATTCTAGGCACTGAGGAAAGAGAGGCAACATTTTCACATCATGGTTCCGGCCTCTCCTTAGAGCCTTCTGGCGAATTTTTGGGTCGAGCCCACAAGTAAGAGACTTAGCCCAGTGCTTGTCTAAACAGCCAGTAATAACCTGTGGTCACGTCTTCATGGTATTTTACCACATATGTTTGGGGAAGGGACAGGTCAAGGGAAGTACTAACTGGAACAGATAGAGACTAAGGGGTGTGCGAACATCTCCCTACCCTTGCACAAACGATGCGTGCTATGTGGAAAGAACGCGGGGCTTGTTTGGCAACATGGATATTCGTCCAGACACCTCATGGGAGAGGCTCTACTTTACAGTCCTGAGTGCCTGTTCTGAGAATAATTTTGAATGAAGTGCATGCTGGGGTGTGTGTGGCATGAGCACAGGTGACACATGGACCCTCTCTTCACAGAGCTCAGTGGAGAACATCCAGGAGCCATTTCTAAAACTGAATTTTCAGAAGAGGCCCAGGGACAGCTCACAGCCAGCCATGACCAGCAGTGCTCTGAGGTGAGCCTGGGTACTAAGGGGTCTCCAAAGGCAAGAATTTGGGATGTACAGGCATGGGACCAAGAGCCAAGCATGGAGACTCCTGGATTGTGACTTAGGGCGTTATCGCTTGGATGTCCTGTCAAATCGATTCCCTAGAGGATCTTTCTTCTGGTTTCCCTGGAAACATTAACTGGGACATTTTCTGGGCCCGCACTTGTACACATACCAGACAAAGACATGATTGTGTTCTTTCTACAGGCAATAGCACTTTCCTCCTACTCACACAGTGTTGGTTGCAATTATCTGCCCAAGTTGTTACAAGGAGCACTACTCCAGTGCACATCAAGAATTTCAACAAGATTCAGACACCACCCCTTTCATCAGCAGAGTTACACAGTGTGTGTATGTCACACAAAAAGTGGGAAAAGCTCTTTCACACACGTTCAGTAATGTCCCCTCACTAAACATATCACAGTAATCACAGGAGTCAGCAGCTCTACCCTCACATGGCTGCATAATATTCTAATATAAAAGGTCGTTTATAAGAGTAGCTCAGCCTTCAGTGCTGGTGTAATCTAATGGTAGTCAACTGAGTGATCACTTCAGCCCAGTGGTGGAGGACAGTATATGTGGGTCTTCATCAGTGTGTCAAGTATCCCAGTCTGCCATGACACAGAGCTGCAGGTGGGGGATTTAACAAGTGAATCTTGGCTTCTCACATTTCCATGAGCCTAGATTACAGGGTGTCGGAATGGATTCTTGTGGGCCACCACAGATCTCTCAATATTTATCTATTTGATAGAATTAGTGTTGCAACAAATTGATTTCTCAAGATTCCACCTTCAAATATGAAAGGGAAAAAATTAAGTGTCCCAGTGAACTGTCTTCACTGCAGGTGGATGAATGACATGCGCTTCCTTCCTTGCTTCCCAGCTGTATAAGAAGGAAGCTGCTCACAACATTGGTCTGTGGAGGTCTGAGGCTTGACAGAGTGTCCCTGAGCAGAGTCATTTCATACAGAGTAGTTTTCTTTTCTCATCTGAATAGTGAAGATTATTTTTGAGGCCTAATGAAATACGCTTCTCCATGAACCAGATTAACACATGCAGGTGTGGTTTGCTCCACAGCTCACAAAATGGCTTAATAAGACATACACAATGTGCTGCATGGTTCCTCTCTGCAGCTCTCATTACATTTCACTTGGAAATCACAAAGCCCCTACCACTGTTGAAATCTGATACCTTCCTCACGCACAAAAGAAGGGTTGAACTTGTCTACTTCTTCTCTGAACCCCAGGTCCCAATATACAAGAATTTCTGATGTGGTCACTAGGGGTGGGCACACCTGAGCTCAGTACACTGGAAGGGTCAAAGCGAGTGAGGAATATCAGGAGTGCTGCTGGTACAACACAAATGAAACACCGTGCTAGTACTTCTAGTTCTCACGAGACTTTTTAGGTGTGGGAGGAAGAGGTAAATGTGCAGTAGAGCTCCAGACAGGATTCTAGACTCCTGACAAAGGATTTGGAGTCGGAGACTCCACACCAGCATCTGCAGTTTCACCCACACACACACATACTGAGTTCTCAGCAGTGCCCATCATCACCCACTGGAATCACCCTGCCCAGGTCCAGCACCAGCAGGCCCAGACTTATACCTGCCAGGAGCCAGGCCCGGAAAGTTCCAGCCACAGAGTTCTGTGTACTTCTCATGGGAAATGAAGGATAATGGGAAACTGAGGCCATCTGTTTAAGCAGTTGGTTACAATTGTGGATGGCCAAGGTCTGCTTCTACTGGGATTGTCGCAGAGGCTTGGGGTGGTCTACAGCTGTCCTCTAGACAGGAAGAGGCAGGACCCAAGACTCAGTTGGTCAAACTGGAAGTCAGTGTGGGAGGAAGGGCTGCTGCTGACTCTGCTGCTCCTTCATTTCTCCGCAGCATCATGTGTAACATCTTGGTCTTGTGGCGACAAGATTACAGTGCAGATCATTATTGTCCACCATTCGTGCCCTCAGCAGAACAAACCGTGGCATACAGGAAGGGCACAGTGTCCAGAGCCAACCAGGAGGCATCTCTCAGCTTTGTGCTAGCCTTCCAAGAACACCTAGTGGCCAGTGAGGCACAAACTGATGGTGAGGTATACTACAGCCTGGAGCACTCTTGGGGGATTTTGGTGGTAGCTCAGATTTCCAGAAAAACATTTAGGTCTTTTCTATGATTGTAAGTTACCTGGAAAGTGACAAAAGTTTCTAATTATTGCCATCCTAAAGCCCCTGCTAAGGGTGTTGGGAAACTGTTTTTTGAGTTGTTGCCTGTAAAATCTCTTCCAGCATCACTGGAGAAGCCAATAACAGCTCTGCAGGCAGAGTCAGCGACAGAAAAGGAGCCACCTGTGGACTCCAGGCTCTGTGACTGCCAACATGGAGAGAAGGCGTTGGCCATCTTGGCCTTCTCTGCTGGACTGCTGGCTGGGCAGCCGACTCACCTGGATGCGGCGAGCAGCTGAGGTCACTGGGGAAGAAGCGAGGCAGCCCATCCAGCCCCGCAGCGCTTGTCAGGTTATTACCTGATTGAATTCCATCGACTGAAACTCGTAAAACACTAGATTTTGCCCCTTGTGGGGCCTGGGCTACTGGTACCTGGTGTGAGGAGTTCTTTCTCACCTAAGGGGCACGTACTGTGAGCACCAGCGGTGCCATTCTGCTGTCTGGAGGTCAGCTGTGAATGGATGAGAGAAACTGAGTAGAAACTGAGCAAGTTAGTGTTACAGTAAGGTCACAAGGTAAAGGCAGTTCAAGGTATCAGCTGCCCATCTTCCTAGGGGTCCTCTGTGGCCTCCTCCCTTGCTCCGTAGGCATTTTGTGTGCACTAGATCCTCAGTGAGCAGAGATTCCCCGACTGACACCTGGTGTACTGCTCAGAGGGGATGTGAACGTGAGTCTGAGGAAGGGGCAGAGGAGAGCTGAGGGGCCGGGAGATGTGTGTCAGAACAGGCACGTGGAGGATGGTTCGGGGCCACTAGTTAGTGCGGTGCTCAGGGTGGTAAAGTTCAGTGGCGTCACCACAGGGCTCTGTTTACACATTTCAAGGTTTTCGACCTCCAAGTCAGACCCCAGTCACCTGCCTGGGAGAGGGTAGCTTGGAGAATCTGGCTGGGACCTATTATGCCCATGTGCACTGTCTTTCTGCACAGGAACTGCTCACGGAGGTGGAACCCTGGGGCTGCCTGGGCTCCAGCTGGTCCCAGAGGACCAAAAGGGGCAAGGAACACCTAGCCCCCACCGTTGGTGCCACCATTGCACAATTTAACTGCGTCACTAACATTGTGATTGCCACCTGCCTGGAGGATCCCAGCATGAAGGTTTGGGAAAGGGCCAAAATTCTGGAGCACTGGATCATGGTGGCCAATGTAAGCTGTGGGACCGCACTGGCAGTAATCTTTGAAGATATGACCTATGTCTCTTTTGCTTTGTATACTTTTAGGATTTTCCAAGACCACACAAAGTCCCTCGACCCCTTTGTGTTGGGTGGCCCACATGGCTAGAGGGGCGGGGGTGCACTCATTTCACCAGACTCCCACCTGGGGATTACTGGAATCTTCCTCCATTTGAGCACTGAGACCCACATGGGCACTTCCAGGTCACTCTAAGCACATCTGTCCCATCCAAAAGGAAAATAGCCACTAATTTCACTAAATCTACTACAGGCTAGTGTCCAGCACAACCCCATTACAAAAAGTTTTTGCTCCTGTTATTCTAGGAGTGCCTCAAACTGCGGAACTTCTCTCTCCATGCCATCGTTTCTGCTCTACAGAGCCCACCTGTACACAGGCTCAGCAAGACCTGGGGAACCGTATGGAGGTGGGTGTGCCCCTTTCCACCAGAACATCGGGGTACAACAGGTCCCTGGCCCCTGCATGAGCTTGGGAAGACTGGCACATCAGGGACGCTAAGGGTGCAGTAGCATTGTATACAGGTCCTGAGGCATCCCTGGAAACTCATCCTGCTGTTTCCCCATTAGGATTAAATTGTCTTTACCACCAGACACACTAGCTGGCAAGGAGTTTCCCAACTGTTCACTAGGCTGCAAGGAAACTCATTATCTAACCAAAATATTAACTGTAAAATCACCCCCTCAGTTGAAATGTTGAGAAGGCGGCCACGGATCAAATCAAGGCTCCCTCCCTGTCCTGTGCGTCCCTTAGTTTTCCAAAGACCCCAATTAGATGCTGAAATGCAGGCAGTTTGTGTCCTCTGCCATGTTCAAATAACAGGATGAACTCACATGCCAGCCTTATTTTTAAATTCCTCCTTCCTTTTTCCTTACTCAACAGACAGAGCCTGAAAAAGTTTCAGAAATTGTGTTGTAAGAACAGTGGCGAGACCAGAAATGAGCTCACCCAGGTAACCAGGTGGCCGGAACTGGGAAGAACGTCTTGGGAAGAGAACAGAACATGGGATGAACTCAGAAGAAATCGGGGACAGACGTGTTTTTCTTTTTCCCCACTTACTGTGTTCTCAAGAAATTCTACTTTTGTGTCTTTTGGAGTAATAGGAAGATGGGTTCTTTGTCTTTAAGTGGGGTTTAGATTCGCGGTAATGAGTATGAGAAGCCCTGTCCCAGGATGCAGTGCTGGGATTGGGCATATTCAAGAAGGGTGAGGAGCTTGCAGAAACAGCATGTCTCTAACTTCGATTGATGCCCCAACAGCATTAAGTGGGTGCCCTAATAAGGTTTCCATATTTTGACGACTCTCTGCCAGGATCATGGCGGGAACTCGGCATCATTCTTTTTCAATTCTCAGTGGCCCTCGGACAGTAGGGGACACCCTGCATAAACAGAAATACACCTTAAGCAAATAATATGGACCAGGTGGTCAAAGCTCAGATCCCATTGGCTGGACTTGGAGTGGATTTACAACATAGGACCATCCTTGTTAGATGTCACCCTGTGGCCCCTTACTGTCACTCCCCACTCAGTTCCCTGCAAACTCATCACTCTTGGGATTCTCTCTTCTATGTCCAATTGGCAGCAGCAAAATCTCCAGATTAGTTACTGGCAGTTTCTTGGTGGCTCATGTGTTCCTAATAGATCCTAAGTCACCAGATCTCAGAACCCCATTCTTGAACAACTCTGTGGTCTGCACATTTGACATTGCCCCATAATGGAAACACAGAGATTTCTGTCTTAGGAATGTTACCTGTTGAGTACAAGTAGATACAGTTGGAGTGTAGACCATGACCAACAATATCTCTTTTAGGACAAAAAAAAAAAAAAAAAAAAAAAAAAGCCAGTGAATTGGGTTATATGTAGTCTGAAGTCAGGGGTCAGAACTACACCTGAGTTTGGGAAGAAAAAACTCACCTACCTTTATGCCTCCGACAGATGGGGCTCTCCAAGAAGGCCTCCAAGGAGATGAACCCACAGAGAGCCCAGATGACACAGCGGAGGAAGAAGGAGGTGACTGTTCTGTGGTGGGTGGGGCATTGTGGGATCAGGGCGCAGGGAGAGCCTACCTTCTAGCTGGCCAATTCCAAGAAAGGATAGTGGCTCGCCTTCTCTTCTCAGTCCCCTCACCTCCTTCCATGGAATTTTCGTATGGAAGAAAACTGCAGAGATGCCTTCAGCGTGGACCTAGGGTGGAAGAGGGGATGTGGATGTCATAATTTGAGACGGGGTATGAAAGAAGTGTGGAAACCAGGCCTGATGACCTATGCCTATAGTTGCAGTGCTCTGAGATCCTGATGCAGGAGGGCTAAATATTTGAGTACAGAATTTGCAACTTAGTGATTTGGAGACTTTGTTTCAAATTAAAGCAGGAAATTTGATTACACATATAGCTTCAAGCAAGTAAGAGGACCAGCGTACAGTATAAAAAATGTCACTGAGGAAACAAGAGGGGGTGTGAACCTCAGAAATTGAACTGGGAATAGAGGAGGGACAGACGTGGGTGGGGGGGAGGTGAATTGTCCCAGTGACTTTATGCCATTTTCCTGGTGAAAGAGCCCTGGAAGACGAATTGGGAAATTCACACGTGTGAGGGAATTAGAGGTCTTGAGAAAGCACAGGGGGTGGGTACTGATCATTATTCCACCACCCACCGTGGCACAGGGAACCATCCCATTCTTTGGCACTTTTCTCACTCGCCTGGTAATGTTGGTTACGGTGATGGAGGACTGTGTGGATGTGAGTATTGCTGGGACCTGTGGGTTTGGTGGCAGGCTCCAGAGAGAGGAGAAGGGCCCGTGTTCTTACCCAAAAATTGTCAGCATGTAGCAAGCCTACTCTGGTGAGAACTTCCGACTGCCTTCAGGCGCTGCAAGGGTCCTGTCCATCTTGCCTTTAGACCCTACACGGCCAGCAGGCACCTCAGTGGCTTGTGATTCTTTTTAAAATACATTCTCAGTTTAACTCTGTCTTCTCAACAAGAACTTGAACATAAAACCCTTCAATTTTAGACCCTTTGTCCCTTTTCCTCAGAACCCAAAGCCTGACCTTGATCCTAATCCTTATGCCGTGTCCTCACCCTGGCTAGTGCTGGCAGTCATAACACGTTACAGAGAGTGGGCACAATGAATGATTTCAGGGTCATTGTGATACATGTTGTCCCTCTACCTTGCAGGACCATCAAATCAATATTCACAAGAAACTGAAGGTGAGCTGTGTCCTGCAAATGAGAGGAGGAATGGAATGTGAAGTCCCCTGTCCTGCATAGATACTTCATGGCTCCCTCCTGTGACTCTTTGTTTATCAGGAGGGTTCTGTACACAAAGAAATAATCAAATCACCTGGATGTAGGTTGCAGATACTGGGTGAATGTGTAGGTCTTTGAATCCAGGGCTAGGAACAGATTGGAGATTGGGTTGGTTTGAGTGGTTGAGAGATCGATTTATAGAAAGTCCTACTGGCAAACCCCTGTGTCTTCCCATGAGACCCTACAGCCTTCCCAATGTAACCTCCTTCAGCATTCTCTATTTTATTTTGCCCCAGGAAACCAAAGTTCTGCAAAATATACAATTGTACCAGCTAGCAGCAAACAACTATAATTTTGATGCTGATGACAAATTTAAACCATGGTTCCAATCCATAAAGCAACTAAATGACAATGAGAGGTAAGAACCAAGCAGGGAAGGAGTGACAGTCCAGATTTGAGGGAAGCTGTCCCTGGGTATCAGCTGTGGAGTTCCTGGCCAGGTCTCCGTTGGTGGTCCTCCGAGCCTTCTCTTTGAGGACAGCTGATGCACAGGACTCCAGCTGCTGGGCTTTGTGAATGGTTAGCTTGACAGCGTGCCTCTCAGTAGAATCATGGATGTGTCTCTGTCTTGTAGCTACAATCTGTCCTGCGTCCTGGAGCCCAGAAGAAAGAAGAACTGCAGCAGTATGTCGGCTAAGCACAAGCCAGCAAAAATCTCTGGTGCACTGACTGCCCGAAGACTCAATTTTCTGCACCAGGAGAGGTGAACCCAGGTTCCACTTCCACACCTCACAGCCCTGTACTTGAGAGAGTTGGCTCCCTACTCTTTTCCTGGATGTCCCATTGTCTTGAATTCACTCTACCTTTCCCATACACTCTCTCCCCTTGGCCTGCCCTACTATTCATTCACTATTATTGTTATTTTTAGAGGTTTTTATTAAAATTATTATAGATGGGTTACCCATTTCTTTTCCTATTAGTTATATAAGGAGGTGATTCCCTCTGAGCATATTTGGGTGAATTTTCTTATTTTAAATTTTTGAGGGTGTGTGTCCATATAGGTATGCCCCAATGTGACATTTTCTACACTTTGAACATAATACACATCCCAAATTGGAGTCAGTAGCATGTATTTTCTTGACCTTTTATTTGAGGTATTCCCTCATCTTATCAGGAAGATTTTCTGGCCTGAATGTTGTGTCCCTCCTATTCTCTGATTTACACTATCTTGTCTGCATTTAGAACACATCATTTTGAGCAGTGAAATGACACAGGTCCGTTCCTTTATTTGCTGTTGTTTTTATGTGCATGATAGTTTATCACCACAAATTTCTAACGTTCTCCAAGAATATGCCCCAAATTCATTACCTCATATTTCAGTATATTTATACAATATTACTATTTAAGCTCTTTAAATACTTTTCAAACACTTGCCTAGTGGAAAAGATGAAATTCTTTCCACATTCATTTTTTTAAGAGACATTGCCCTGCTGCCAAAGCTAAACAAAGGCTCTGTCTTGGCAACATTATTGGAGGATTACGTTGGCAAGACATTGAAGAGTTACCATGACCTACCATGTAGCTTTTGGGGCAGAAATGCAAGTGGATTCAGACAAGAAGGAGATTATCCAAGAAGATTATTTCCCAGACACCCTATCTCATCCCTTAATGTTTGGGCAAGACTGACTCCTAGATGCACTGAAGGCTCATAGGATGGGATGCTGGTAAATGTGGTCAGGTGTGTGTTGATGGGAAGCACCTCAAATCTTGGGGGTCTGGGTTCAGGGGGACAGAGCACAGGGAGAGCCTCCCTTTCATCTGGCAATTTCCAGGTTAGGAACTTGGGTGCCTTCCTCTTCCTCTCCTCTTGCCATGTTAATGGAGTAACCTCCTACTGGGATGAAACAAGACTAGCTTAGTGTAGTATTTCTTGCTATGTATGGACCTGAGGTGGAGGTGGCAATGTGAAAGTCACAGTTTGATACAGGATTATTAATGGCATGCATATGTGGGCGTGGTTGCCTCTGCCATATTTTCAGCATTCTGTAAGTATGAGGTAGGAAAACTACATATTTGAAGTAGTGATTTAGAGTGTTTGTTTCAAAAGAAAAGTGTGACTGTGATTAAGGATGTAACTTCCAGCAAATGGCCACAGTTCAGCTTCCAGTATGGTTAAAAAAAAAAAAAAACGCTATGGAGAAAACTAGAGATGTTGAGCATCTCAGGAAGTCAGAAAGGGAAGAAAGGAGTTGCTGGATTTAGGGGAGGAAGTTAATTGTCCCTGTGGCTCCAAGTAATTTCTCTGGTGTTAGTACTCAGGAAGAATGTTGCGGTAACTATAGAAGGGAGGGACTTCCGGTCCTTCAGCAGACAGTGGGAATGAATATTGATCTCCACTAAACTAAGTCTGATGGCACAGGCTACTGCCCATTTCCTTGACAGTTTGATCCGTCACCTGATGAGGCTGGACCCAACAATGAATAACCATGTGGATGTGAGTGTCTGTGGATGTGAGTGTCCCTCAAGCCTGTGGGTTTGAAAACAGGTCCTGAGCTGAAAGTACAAGGGACTCCTGTCCTGATTCTGAAAAACTTAGTGGCAGGAAAATTTTCCCACTGCCCCTAGAAGCTGGAGGCATTGTACCTGTGTTGCCTTTGAACCCCGAGAGGCCTTTAGCAAGTCAGTGGGCAGTACACCTTCGTACCCGAGTTCTTAGGTTTCCCTCTCTCTTCTGTCTTGCACTTGGATATAAGATCCTTCTATTTCAGGTCCTTTGACCCTCTTCTCCAAAGGCCAGTGTCTGACCTAGGTTCTCATCCTTTTGACAGTCATGGGACATGACAAAGGAGAGAGAGGAATGAGTGGTTTGCCGTCTTTGTGATGCATTTTGTCTGTCTTCCTTCTAGGAGAATCTGATCAACGCTCAGAAAATGCTGAAGGTGAGCACCTGTGACCGGCAGGGCAGGGGAGGGTAGGAATGTGAAGCCAGGTGTCCTGTTTGGACACTTCGTGGTTCTGTCTTGTGCCTCCTCCTCCTCCTCCTTTTTTTTTCCATTGGGAGAGTGATCTATGCAGTGATAGACTTAAAGTCACCCCCGCTGGGGGTGTGAATGAGGGACTGGACCTGTGGCTCTTTGAAGGCAAGGCTGGGAACAGTTTGGATCCAGCAGTGTAGGATCCGATTAAGAACAATGCCTTACAGACCAGCCACTCTCTCTTCCCTCCCCACAAGACCCTGCAACGTGCCCGATACATGCTGTATAAGAACCCCAGAAAACCAGAGTTCTTCGGAAAGTACACCTGTTCCAGGTGGCAGCAAGTCAATATGTTTTTGACTCTGAGGAAAAATTTTGAGGTCTGGTTCATGAAGTTCATGAAGTTGCTGGATGACAATGAAAGGTGAGGACCACACAGGAAAGGCGTGACAGTCCACACGTGAGGGAGGTGCTCTCAGGGGGTCAGCTGCTGAGATGTCATGGCCAGGTCTTCGTGATCGCCCAGAGAGCCTTCTGCCTGGTGACCGTTGACATATGAGGACTCTAGCTCCCGGAAGCCCTGTAGTGAGCCTTAACATGTATCTCACAGGAGATTGATGGGTGCTCATCTGTCCTGTAGCTGTAACCGGTCTTGCTTCCTGGAGCCAAGCCCTGAGCCAAGAACCCCAGCAGCACCAACCAGGCTAAGAACAAGTCACCATACATCTCGGGGGCTGTCTGCCTGGCCAGCAGGGGACACTCTTAGGGCACATTAAATTTTTTGCAAGGTGAAAGTTGGAACCCGGATTCTATCTGTGTGTCTCACAAACCTGTAATTGTGTGAGTTGTCTCCCTGCTCTGTTCCTCAGTGTCGTTTTGTCATG
This sequence comes from Ctenodactylus gundi, assembly GCA_004027205.1. Taxonomy (NCBI): domain Eukaryota; kingdom Metazoa; phylum Chordata; class Mammalia; order Rodentia; family Ctenodactylidae; genus Ctenodactylus; species Ctenodactylus gundi. The sequence continues at coordinate 1,088,730 of PVKB01000090.1, read as the reverse complement.
AACTCATTGTGGCCTTACAAACTCTTCCTCTCCGTAACCTATCCTATTATAGGCTACTTTGGTTTTTCAAGATTTTCTTTGAAATTAATACAGACATGGGGTACATTGTTTTCACTGTTGGTCATATGTGGAGATCGTTCCCTGTGAACATATTTCAGTGAATTTTCTGCTGTTAAATTTGTGATTGTGTCAGTCTGCATGTGCCACAGACACGACAGAGTTCTATAGTTTGAAGGTAATAGATATCCTGTTTTTAGGCCAGTTGCATGGAGTTCCGTGTGTGTGTGTGTGTGTGTGTGTGTGCGTGTGTGTGTGTGTGTCCATCTGCTTTTTTCAGACAAAGTCTTGTTTGATTTTCCAGGCTGGTCCTGAACTCACTATGTAGCCCAGACTGCCCTCTAATTCAGGACAGGCCTTCTGCCTCAATCTCCATGTCCAGCTGTTTGTGGTGCCAGTGGATCAAAGCAGGAGCCTCATGCTTCCTAGGTAATTGCTGTAATCACTGTGTTCTCTTTCTTTATTTTATTTTGACATCTTCTATGGAACTTTAATGCATTTTGTTCATTTTTTAAAGATGAAATAACGCTTTTCTGATTTCCTCTTTTCCTTTGCAGGAGGAAACTGACCATAGTATCAGTTATTAACATCCCAGAGCTGCCCTCTTCTATTATTTTAGGAAGTTTTTAAATATATTCTCATTCTTCCAGGGACTTCCCTGTATATTCCTACTACCAATTTTATCTGTGCTTTTCTCCCTCTTCTTCTCTTGCTGCTGTCTTAACCGATTTCAAATCAATTTCTGTAAGTCTGTCCTTGGTGTGGGCTTGTCCTGGGGTTTGGCAGATTGGGTTAGTAAATGTATAACGCCAAGATGCTTCTGCCTTTCGCAATTATGGCTGGCTGTTTTCATCAAGCTTGAGTGTATAAAACTACCACCTACCTGTGCGCTTAGCACATTATTTAAGTAGGTGTTAAAAATTTTGAGCTCTTTTCCTTTTATTCCAACATGCATACAGATGCTATGCAGATGTTGTAGTGGTGGTTCGTCTTCTCCTGTCATTGAGTCATGATCCTCTTTGTGTCATGATTTTGATGTCACATTTCTGAAGCTTTGGTCTTATTTCCTAGTTATGTTGAGTTTTTACAATTTGATTTAGAGATTTAACTTCTGCTATTTTCCCTTCTTGAACTCTTGATGAGATTGGGTTCCACTGAACACATTGGGATGTAGTGACGTCAACTAGTTAGTTTTCTTTCACAACTTGTATCTTTTTAGTGAAAACGTCACCTGTCCAGATTGCTTTCTAAGAGTTAAGAATTCATTGTAGTGTGGAATTTAGAAAACAGGTCTGTACTTAGACTTTGGTTCTACCTTGGGAAATGTGTGAACTTCATCACTCCTTGATCTTTACTTCATGTAATGGTAAGATGGTTTATGTTTGCAGCAAATGTAGAGCAGGTACTACATATTTAACATATGTTGTCCTTGTGTTGTTTCATGCTTCCTTTTTATTAGTGCAATGCTTTTATATTTGAGTTAGATTGAATATCCGTGGAGTGCAAACAAATGTGCATTTCTGTCCATTACTATAATCTCATTAACTCCTTTGAATCCTAGAATGTGCTTTAATTACATTTTGTGAACACAAGTTCCTAAACAGAATATTCTGAAATGCTTACACACATAGCTGAATGAACGAATGAATGAGTGAATGAAATACACTCAAATAAAATGCAGCATGTTGACTGGGGCCTCAAAAGACTCTTAATACATTCATCAGATGATGATTATGTCAAGGTATTGGTATGTATAACTAGAATTTTTGCTTGTACATTATAGTAGGATGTATATTAGAAGTAACTTTGGGTAAATTGAGGAGATACAAAGCCACTTGTAAAATTGCAAGGTTGAAAATTGCATAATTTTCATTATCCTTCAACAAGCCCTACCTCATTAGGACTGCTAACGTATAGTGATGATAATAAAAGTCGTACTCTGCATTTCTACTGGGCTTTTTACTCTGCATTGATCAGGAAGGCAGACATCTTGCAGTAAGATGAATGACATAGCTCAGAGGTGGTAATCTCATATAGGAAGCAATGTACGATTGGCTAAAGGTTAGATAACATGGTGCTAAATGGGGCATAGCTAAATACACTGTGTAAGAATGCGATTTGAAAGGAGAATTTCTTGTGTGAAAATGGTAGGCATTAAAAACTAGTATTTCTACTTAAAATTTCCTCTTCTTTTGGTTTTCCTCAGCCAGCTAGTAATCTGCTAAATAGAGGTATTGAAAGAAGAACAGAAGGAGGTGGGGAAAGTTTTTGCATAGAATGCAATCACAGGTTAAAAAGTGCATTAATAGTTTTTTGAAAAATTCTTTGTATTTTTTGGCATTTGCAAAACAAAGCAGGTGACTGACATTGTGGGGGTTGAAGAGACAATTGAAATTTAATGTTAGAAAGGAAATTAAAAAGTATGCAGTGCATAATCATCTTGTCAAATGCACATCTTGCTAATCCACAGGTGTACAAGAAGTTGTGTTGTAGTTTTCCGGTAGTGCTACTGTATGTCTGTTTTCTGTGGATCAAATCTGTGACCTTTATCCATGAACTGTTGAGGGAAGTCTTTAAAACAGCAAAGATTAAGCATGATATTTGATGTAAAATTTTGATAATTTACATACATGGCCCTTTTAAACAAAGGTAATTTTTCCATGATGTAAGACATTTTGTTTGTTACCTCTTTATCATGCCTTTCTCACATTTTTTCACCAAGAAGAAAGATGTCATTTTTCCTTTTGTTTGTCCTTCTCCATGGGTGACTTGCCCTCGAGGAAATGAATCTCACTCCAGGTTGGAAGCAGACATCGAATAGCCTGTGCTGTTCGTCATTACCCTTCGTTTCAACTTAACCTTGCACATCGTGCATATTGTTAGGTAAGAATGAAGTTGCTGTGGCAATTACTAACAAATAGAGCACGGCACCATGAGGGGAGGCCATCACATAGATTTGCCCCAGAGCCAAAGCTCTTATGGAGAGCCATAACTTTGCAGAAGTGTAACCCTGCTCACAGAGTACTTGTGAGAAGACCTCTGCCCAGCAATTGCCTATTCAACCTTGAACTGACTGTACTTTTGTTATTGATCATAGTAGGCTAGGTTGGTTATGTCAAAACATCTGCAGACTTTCTCATTTTAACCTTTAAGCTTCCTTGGTTTCCTTTGCACTCCTGGGTATGGCTGTATCACCTTCTCCCCACTGGTGTTCACCATGGCCTATAGAGCTAGGGCAATAATTCACCATTCATTTCTAAATAATATCTTCTTAGGCGAGACTTTCTTATTGTTTTAAGTTGAAAATACCAGTCACATCCACCGGGATAAGAAATGTTTGTTTAGTATCGAGGAAAAGAGACTTTTCCTCTAGATTCTGTATTTAGAGAAGCTGAATTTTCTAAGCTAATAAGCTTCATTTTTCAAGCTAACTTCACATGGCATTTTTATTCATGGCGTAGATTCCTTCATAATAGCTATGGGCAATTGAAAAAAATTATATGCAGTGATCAGTTAACAGGAAGAGCTATGCTGAGTGGAGATTTTATATTTGGTTAAAATTAGCCTGATATTTTAATTTTGATTGGTTAACTCACAAGTACATAATTTGAAGTAGATTACTTGTACCATAGCACATAGATACCCTCGCACTCTGAATGGAGATAATGGGCATCTGACATGGAAGCAAAATGCTATTTTAACTTTGCCCAACATTCTTTCCTTTGTTTGGATATAGACACATTTTATGAGTGGTCACACATCTGAAATGATTTGTGTGAGTTTCCACTTGATCTGTCAATTTAAAACAGGTGGGATACAAACGACAGAAACTCTGGCTAGTGATTTTTATTAGTTAAGAAGTCGTTGGCTACAAGCAAAGGAAACCAAACTCAAAGCATTATTTTATATAACAAATTTGATTTATTCTCTGGCTCAAATCTATGATTAGAAACATGAATTCTTTTATTTTCTTCTCTCCACCAAGTTTAGAGTGTTAGCTTTTTTCTTTCAGTTAGCTTCTGTAATTGCTACAAGGTGTCTTGCTGCAATACCAAATATCTTGTGCAGATGATTTGATTTAGAAATTAGAATGGAAGTCTCTGCACCTCTTTAAAAAGTCAAGAAAACTATAGAAACAATCCCATTCTATAGAAATGAGATCACATACCCATTTCTAAGCCAGCCACTGAAAGGAAAAAGAGATTGTATTAACCGACATAGAAAATCACCTTTTCTGTACCCCAACTCTGAGTAGAAAGGAGCCTCTTCTCTTCCCAGTGGTTGAATGTAAGCGAATTGCTCCCACAGAACTGGAGTGCTGCCTGCAAAGAACAGGAGGATACAGAGATAACAGATTTTGTCTGCTTGATCAGAAGATTTTAGTATGCATGGTAGAGATCACCTGAGTCTAACTTCTCTCCGATTCTGTGGCAACAGCCTCTGTCTAGTGTCCTTTGCTAAATGCCTATTACTTACCACTGAACCTGAAAAGAGATAAGATTCTTCTGATATTTTCGTTATTCATTTGTATTGTTTCAGAGAACACAGGCTTTTCAATCATGAGAGAGGAAACTATGTTGCTTAAATCCATCCTTACTCTAATTTTCCCTCTTTTGGATGAATGGATTCTAGGGGGAGAAGATATTTGCCAAACATCAACTGTTAGATTCAGCTGATTAGCAAATTCCATCATTAATGGACTCAGAGCAGCTCCCTTCTCTTGCTAAGATTCCCTTTCCTCTCCAGGTATCTGGGGCAATTATTGGATCCCGTACAGATTTCATTAACTTGTTTATGAACCACTATACCTCCTTTGATAGGCAAGGCACACAAATGAAGTATGTCATAGAATGTTGTCAGAATTGCTTAAGAAAGACTGTGCCAACACTGTCACAATACTGAGTAAGAATCTACCTAAATAAAATACGATTCAATTCCACTATCCATATTGATGTTTCTTGTCCTTGGTAGGAAAAATGACAATGTTCCCCAAGGTAATTTTAACAGGATGAGATTACAAATCCGGTTAAATATGTACGTGTCCTTGGCATTCTTATGACTATCATAGGTTATAGTAGGAATATTCTTCAAATAAATGTAGTTAAGATCAGAATTTTTATCAATATGTATGCACTTAAAACAAGATTGACCTGGCATTCTGGCTGCAGACTTTACTGATGTACTTGGAATAATTGCATCTACTTGTTTATACAAGGTTTAAATTTGATTAGAACGCACCTGATATTCCTCTTTTGAACTTGCTAGGTTCAGTCCTAGATTCTCTGGGGTAGTAGAAAACTGCCTTATCTAATTCATGGAGTAAGATTTACTGAGTGCAGAAGGTCAAGGGATATTTATTCACCAGAGCAACCCTCCTGTTCACAGGAACTAGAAACTTCCTGATGTTTATGGAATTTGTCCGATGGTGGAAAATGAGAGGCTGAATAGCTAGCAAAACCAGGTTGCAGGCCAGTGCCCCAGAACACCTTTCCACCCTTTACAACACAGACTGGCCATAGCCAGAGGCATCCCTTTTGTCAACCTTCCCTAGGTTCTGGACAATAGAGAGTTCTGAGCACAGCTGATTATCCTCGTACATCTCTTATCCTGGTGTACTTCATCTTGCAAGCTGTTGAGATGAGGTAAAACTTGCTTTGCCAACTTTCAGACACATACTCTGTAATTGACCAGCATGCAGATTTGTAGAGCTGAGTGTTTGATCCATAATTTTGCAAATTGGAAGTGAAGCATTGTTTTGCTTTTAGTTGCCTACTTATTGGTCATCTTTAGGCTCAAGTGAAGAGATCCAGTTTTTAGCAGAAACCATTTAAAGTGTCTGCATGCCTCAGAAGAAAAACACACACGTCTACCTGATACAAAAGAAATCACACCAAATGTTAGTAACTGAGATTATGCCAAATTAAAAACCTTCTGCACAGGAAAGAAAACAATCCTTCGAATGAGGAGAGAACTGAAGAAATGGAAAAAACCCTTACAACATACAAAGAACTGAGGAAAAACAGACCCTCAAAATCAAAGACCCAGTTACAAATGGGCAATTAAAATGAATAGACAGTTCTCAGAAGGAAAAGTACACATGGCCAACAAATAGCTAAAAATATTCAACAACTTTAGTCATTAAAGAAATGCAAATCAAAACAACACTGAGAAACCATCTTACCCTAATGAGAATGGCTTTTATAAAGAAGTCCAAAAACAATGGATGCTGGGAAGGATGCAGGGGCAAGAGGAACACTCTTTGCCGTGGGACTGTCTGCTGTTAAACCACGGTGGAAAGCAGTATGGAGATGCTTCCAGAACTGAAAATCGATATTCCGTTTGACTCGGAGGTGAAAGCACCGTGTGGCAGAGGTCCATGCATACTCACATTCAGAGCGGCACAGCTAATAATAGCCAAATGAGGGAAGACACCAACATATCCATCAGTAGGCCAATGGATAAAGAAAACGTGCTGTATGTACTTAACGGAGTATTATACTCTACTGTACAGACAAATAAATGGATTTGAGTCTTTGTGGGTAAATGGATTCAGCTTCAGACTTAGGCCTATCGAGTGAGTCAGACTCAGAAGATTAAATATTGTGTGGTTTCTTCAATGTGAGAAGATCAGAGTATAAATACGTAATAGAGTCAAACAGGTGCGATGTTGGAAGGGGAGCAAGGGAAGGGATGAAAAGGTAAGAAAGGGGGACAAAAAGGGAATGAGAGGTTGAGAAAATATGTATGTGCACAAAATTCTCAAGTTTAATGTAATCATTATATATTACACATACATAGTAATAAAAAGGGAAAAACATACAAACCATGCCTTTAATAAGTAATAGATTAAGGTGGTCAGTGTGTCAAGTTGTGCATTTTTAAATGAAATGTTTCTTTTCTCTCAAGGCAAATAAATTGGCTTGACAGTATTTTCTTCTTTTATCTTATCTAGTACCTCACAACTTGATTAATTGGCAGGGAAATTGGATTGTCGGCGGAAGCAGTGAAAATACATCAAATCCTCCTAGGAGGACCATTCATAGGTGGTGATTTCTCAGTCCTCGTCTGGGCTGTGAACCACATGTGTACAATCAGACAAACCAAATATTTGAGGAAAAGTTGAAAGTTCCTAGAAAAATCTTGAAAATCATCTATTTGTTCCTGATATTTTTCTCTCCAGAAACATCTGTAGGCATCAAGAATACCTGTGGAGTTTTGGTGTCGGGACAAAAAACTTTCCTTCTATAACTTAGGGCCAAGTGCTGGGTACTTGTGGATTAGGTGATAGGTTTATAAGATAAAAATTTATTAACTGGGGGGGGGGAGCACTGCTAAAGGATGCTCAGTGACAGATTATGCTTACATCTGTCATACATTGAAAACATTATAAGTAGAAAATACATTCAATATACCTAATATATGAATATCATAGCTTAGCCCAACCTACTTTAAGAATATGCAGAATGCATTCATTAGCCTATAGTTGGGCAAGATCATCTAATACAACATCTGTTTTTAAATAATATGTTAAAAATCTCACATAATTTGTTGACTATCTTACTGAAAGTCAAGGAATGGTTGTATGGATGTAGTGTGGTTTCTGCTGAACAGTTGATGATCTCATGTCATCTGAAAGTTATAATTTATAAGTGGAACAATTTGTGGTAAGTATTCAGAAAAATATCCTGAAGTAAGAGTTTATTTAGCATGTCAGTTAACGGGATCTGGGATAATACATTGTAACTGATATATTTCCATCATTTCCTTTTTGTTTAGTGTGTACTTTGACCTTGAGTCTTTTGTGCACATATATATCACGACAATCCCTTTCCCTCCCCTTTTTCACCCTCTCACAACTCTGTACTTCCCCTTTCTCTTTTCCACACACTCACACCACTTTTCCTTTTCTCTCTCTACAAAATCCATCTTCTTACTTTATTCCACATCTCTTACATTTTTTATGGTTTCGTTTTCTCATATTAGAGAAACCCTCTAATATTCAACTTTCTGGGCCTGGTTGATTTCACTGAGCATCATGGTACCAAGGTGCATTCATTTTCCTAAAGATGACTCAAACATGTCATTGTTAAAGGCAGAGTAATACTCCATTGTGAGTGTGTGTGTGTGTGTGTGTGTGTGTGTGTGTGTGTGTATCAAATCTCCTTTATCCAGTCATCTGTACTTGGGCATGTTGGCTTCTTCCAAGTGTTGGCTATTGTCAATTGTGCTCCTACACAAAAGACATCCAGGCTACCATTGTATCAGTCAGATTTCATAGGCTAAACTTATATCAAAGACTGAATAAGTGAATTGCTACATTAAATGAACTGAAGTCTATATGTCAAAACTATATCACACATAAAGCAATGGATATAATGGCATACTTATTTCAGAATTTTTAAAAAGCTTTTTCCTAAAGAGGAGAAAGAAGAAGCAAATAAATTCATTATTACAAATATATAAAGTCACAAATTTAGTTATATAGCCCACATTGCTTTTGCAATTTTCACTGCCTTCAGGCTTGTTTTTGGAGGCTGGGCCTACCGGCTGCTGCCATGTCCCATTTCCCCTGGATCGATGCTTACCGCGGTCGGAGAGTCCAGGCTCTGGGCTTTCCTTTGTCTGCAGATGCCAGTGACTCGTGGCTGCTCTTAATCTGCCGGGGCTGCTTCCTGCACTGCTGCTTCCTCTACTTGCAATATGTCTTTGGGATTTCTGATCTCCCAGTGGCTCCTTTCGGTTGTTGAGGTGCTCCTTCCTCTTCTAGCTAAGTTGAATAGGCAGTTTTTTAATTGTAATTTCAACTTTTTAAGAAAGTGTCTGAGGAAATACTATGTAGCTCTGTTACTTGGCCACCATCTTGATCAGAAATCCCTCTTTTTTCTAATTTCATCGTTTCTGTCCAGCCTTCCTAGCTGTACGCCCATGGAGGAGGAAGGTTAAAGCAGCTGAATTCACATCTCCCCATGATGCAGTTTAATCTGCTGAAAAAATACATGCTAGGAGGCAGAGTTAGGAATAGCTGTATTTTAAAGAGGATCCAGTGATACCTAGTTATGAGCAACTCCTGAAGGCATACTCGAGGATGGCTATAAAGGTATTTCAGGTAAGAGATCTTACTAAAAATAAAAATATTCCTTTTTTCCACAGAAGTTATTGGCCCTCTTGATATGGAATAGACAGCCTTGCACAAGGGTTCCTTTTTTCCAGTTGGGTGTCACAAAGGTAGAAAAATGCAGCTGCAGTCAGTGAAAAGATGTTTACTTAGTGGCCAGAGAAAAAGGAAAGAGCATGTGTGGTTCACAATTCAAATTCTTAAACTGTTAAAAATGATGAAGTCTTAGATACAAGGTTGTAGTATGTGTATATGGAAGACCATAGGCTAATGAAAAGGAGGAGGAGGAATAATCACAGGTGTAGATCTCTCAGAATTCAGATGCCATCATTTTTTGTTCCTTTTATGGTCTGGTGCTTCTTCTCACTATGACTGATGGTTGCTTTGGAGATTAGATTATAATAAAAATAAAGGTTGTCTGGTGGTCCGATTACTGTGGCAACCATATTAGATCCAACCGGTTTTGACTAGCCTACCTTAAGAGGAACTTCTAGGCTTTAAGAATTCTATCCCAAAAGTTAAACAAGATTGGCTCTAGGTATGCTTTCAGAGAGGTCATGTAAGCAATGTACTGGTTAACAATTTCCCTTTGGTATTCATGGCACTGTGTGCAACATGAAGAGTAACAAACAAAGACAATGATGGCCCACCTTGACATTCTTTCCTTTGTTTTCAGGGTGGGTTCTTTCAGTTCTAAGGAAGTCCAGCAGGTCTGAAGAACAAGACAGTTGGTGGATTGTGAATGACCACTCAGATGACACAGCTGTGTGCTACCTCATTTCTGTCTCTAATCATCTAGGGCCTTCAGCAGTTAGAATTTATATGATTAACTAGATTTAACATTCAGAGTTATTTCATTTATAATTCAAATTTATATAAAAATTCGTTCTAATTATGAGGATTCTAGGGTATGGAGAAAAGCCTGAGGCAAGAAGAAGTAGGAAGAGACACATGGCTATGAGATGTAACTTCGGAGAAATACTGCTTTTCTTAAAATGTGGTCTGCTCACTCCTTTTTCACTGCTTTTCATGAAACTCCGAAGAGGAGCTGTGAGGACAACTATGGAACACTATATAATGTCACCCCTGCGTCTGTGTTACCATAGAAGATGATTTACTTCGGATGTCAATGTGCATTTCCACATAAATGCTCTCTCTTCCTCAGCAGCCTAACCAGTGATGTTTAACATACATTTTTTTTCTTTGTATCTGCTACAGATTGGTTTAGGATTTCCTTTGGATGCCAAATCTATGGATGTTCAAGCTTCTTGTATAAAACAGTGTGGGATTTGCATATAACCTACCCATAACCTCCCGCAGACTTAAATCCCTAACTGCTTAAAACGATAACTGATACAGTATACACATTATGCAAATAGTTGTTATTCTGTATGGGGAGAATAAGGGCAAGGAAAAGCATAGGATATTCATTAGAGACATGACTTTCTTTTTCAGATATTTTTGATTCATCATTGGTTGAATGCATTAATGCAGAATGTTCACATTCACATCAGGAAAGCACCTTACTGTGGGCAATCATCTTTCCTGTATTTCACTCCTGTTTTCTTGTCCAGAGACATTTTTCTTCCAATATATTCTGATTCTAGATTAAAAAAGAAAATACCAAATAAGATCTTTCAACCAGATGTGTTATAATTTTTGTCTCTCAACAGGTTTCTTGGCTGGATATTCTGTAAAAATAACAAGAAATTAACAAAAGGAAAGCTTGCAGATTTATTTAAGTTCTACATGGCATGAGAGCCTCAGAGAAATGAAGGACTGAAGATGAAATTGAACTTCAGTTTTTTGACAAGATTTTGCTGTATAATCTGGGCTGATCCTCAATTCATTATGTAGCCCAGACTGGCCTCAACCTCACAATTCTCCTGCCTCAGCTTCCTCAGTGAACGTGGGTAACTTTGTATGAGGCTTAAAGAGAGTAGAGTCATGGAGGAATATGTTAAAGGAGGTGTAAGGTGAGTAAAGTAAACCGGGATAGTGAGCAAGGCCTGTTTACTCGGATTTCTTTCTCTGCTCTGTCGAGTTTTAGAGTTCAGGATGCTCACTTCTTCTGATGCAGGGAAGGTCTGTCTCATGTACAATATCTTTCAGGGAGAAGGTCCAGGATATGCAGTAAGCCAGAGACATCTCTCTTCATCTCATGCTCCTTCAAATCCCTCAAGTTTACAATATTTCCTATGCCAAATTGCTATATTTTGGGGGGTCACATTATCTGCACTTCATCAGAGAAATTACAGCAAATGACTCTAACCTTATGTAGCAGCAGAAGTGTGTGTATGGTGGGGTGGGGGGAGGAGGACTCCACTTCCCCTTCCACCTGATTGCATGATCACAGGATGTTTTCATCTCCATTTTGTAAAAGTCAAATATAAACGGGATAAAGGAATGAGTTGAGAAGTATTTTGTTAAAAAGTATGAGAAGGTTAAAATTTGAATTGTAAATTGTTGAAAACTATCAAATTACTGACAGTATTTTGGATCGTGTCTTAAAAATGTTTTCTCTTGAGAATGGGGATTGATAAGTTCTTGCCTTAAGATCTATTTGTGTACCTCATTTATTATATGCTTTGGGTTAGTTCTTTGATGGACAGTATGACCTGCTTGTTGTGATTTTCACCTGAGGAACTATTGTGCACTCAATCGCTGTTTCGTGTCCTGATTTTTTTCAGATATTCTATAGTATTTTATGAAGACAAGATTTCCCTTTGATTTTTTTTTTCTATTTCTCTCTTTCCACATTTACTACGTCTAGGGCATGGGGTTGGATTATGTATTTATTTCTGCCTTCCAATTGTTAAGAACTTTTGATAACTTTACCACTTAATATTTAGAATAATTCCTTCAATACGTAATGACAATGTTGATTGGAGAATTTTTTAAAAATCAGGACACGGAAGGTCAGGCATGAGCATTATAAAATTCACTTTCCTGGTTCCTGGGGGGGAAAAATGTCTTGACTTCGTCAAACTTAAGTGAGGTACTTTTGTCCTTTCTTGCAAAAGATAGTCTTAGCAAAGACCTCTGCCAAGTCAGTTTAGAGAAAATTCTCCCACCAGTTATCTGATCAACCTAATAGATACTTGATCAGTTTACATGTTGTTCACTATTCACAGGTGAAATAGCATCCCTCAGGCCAGTCTTCAACAAGAATCTTGGCGGGCTTTTGGCAGAATGCCACATTCACCTGTTTTTACCTCTTAGTAATCTTACGTTTATTGAACTCCACCTTGCTTCTTAGCTGTTCTCACCTACCTGTCCTGTATTTGCAGTTGAACCCAATCCGATTCCCTCTGCTGAAGTCCCATGCTGTAGAACTTACATCAATTTCAATTGTCCTGATTAAGGTCTTTCTTACTGTACTGTAACAAGTGTTAATGATTTTTAAAACATAATGGGATTGTATAGTTTAGAAAAATTGGAAGGTTGTTGATCTTTTTATAAATATGCTATGGCTTGAATGTGGCTTTCAAAGTTCCTATGTTAGAAATTTAGCTACTAAATTCATAAATTGGTCGTACTTAAGTCTGGAGTGTTTGGGAGATATATTGCTTAAGATGCGCTGCAGGAAAAAAAACCTAAGGAAAAAAAATACTGGGGATGTAGCTGGGATGTAGGTAGCTCAGTAGTTGAAGCTCTTGCCTAGCAAGCACAAGGCACTGAGCTCCATTCCTCAGTATAACCACATAAGCTAGGTGTGGCGACACATACCTATAATCTTAGCGCATAGGAGGCTGAAGCAGGAGGATTTCTATGAGGTCAAGGCCAGCCTGGGGTACCTAGTGAGTTCAGTACCAACTTAGAGTACAGAATGACGTCATGAAAACTTACGAGGTGGGTTTAGGGATCAGAGGCAGGAGATTCCATAGTGACTGTCTGAGTGCTGCATAGCTGGAGAACCCAGTAGCTACTTAGCCCAGAAAGATGGAAGCCACAGAATAAGTAGCATCAAGAAGGCGGCATATGTCTAAAGTTGACGGCCTGGGAGCTCACTGGATAGTTGTGAGCAGTAGGCTGTATGGGATGTCTGAAGAAATTGGAGACCGTTGTTCAAAAGTGATGACAGTAAGAAATGGACTTGTTCAAATAGACTGAGCTCTTTGAAAATGCCCAGAATTCCTTCTTTCTTCAGGCTGCAAGCCTAGTAGTCCATGCCACTCGCCATCATGTGGTTCCTCCTCTTTCAGTTTGCTAGTTTGTGAAGTGGTATCTCCACAGACACACCCAGGACTGTGCTCTTGCAGCCGGTCAGGTATTTCTTAATTTAGCCAAATTGAATTATCATGGTTAATGGTCATGAGAAGAAATTAGTGTTACATGAAATTCATTGGATGAAACTTCCATGACAGCAGTGATGGGCTTATGAGAAGAGAATAATCTGGAGCTAGTGTGCACACCCTGCTTCCCCTGGTGACTTTTCGATGATTATGATACAGTATGAAGACCCTTCCTATTGCTTGGCAGAGGCCAGCACTGTAGTCTTGAACTTTCCAGCTTAACCTCTAGAACTATGAACCAAATGAACTTCTTTATTCTTTTTATTTTTGAGTATGTTTGTGTGTGGGGTGTGTGTGTGTGTGTGTGTGTGTGTGTGTGTCTGGTTCTGGTGACTGAGCACAGAACCTTCATATTGAACTACTAAATCTCTATCACTAGCCCATTTTTGATTTTGGATTTAGGGATAGGATCTCACTAAGTTGCTAAATTGCCCAAGATGGATCTGAACTTGAAATCCTCCTTTTTTTTTTTTTTTTGCCTCCCTGAATGCTGGGATTATAGGACAGCACCCTTTATTCCTTTTTATTCTTTATAAACTATCTAGTTTCACGTATTGACTTACAGTGATAGAAAATGAAGTAAAACAATGATAATTAGTCCCAAGACAGAGCAATGTTGTACAAATGTATGAAAATGTGGAAGTGGCTTTAGAATTGGTGAATGGTTATGGGTCAGAATGACTTTGTGCTGAATGCTGCAAAATGTCTCTATGGCTATGAACATAGTCTTAAAGATGATTCTAAAAAAGAGTTTAGAAAGTCTAGAGCCTCAGAATATTCATAGAAATATGGAAATGAAGGTCATTCTGACAAGGTCCCAAATAAAACTGAGGGATAAGTTCCTAGTGACTGGAATACAAATCATTCTTGTTATATAGTTGTTTTAATATCTACATAAAAGAATTTGGATTTTTGTCTAAGTCCTAACTTTATGGAATGTAAAATTAAGAATAACGAACAATGAAATCTGCATAAACAAGTTCTGAATGGCAAAAAATTCAGGCCGTGATATGACTATGTTTAGCCATTTACATTGAGACAAGCGCCAAAGAGATGGCCTAAAGATATCATTTGTAACATAAAGGTATACAGAGTGAAAACACTTGGGAAATTACCAGAGTGGTCCTGGATTGAAGGTGAGAAAACATTTTCAAGACAGGCAGCAGGGTATATGGCTGAGAAGGTTTTGCTCAGGAGACTAGGGTGAATAAAAGAGATCACGGAGACATAGAAGAATTACCAAAGGGTTTTCAGAGATCATTGATTTTTGGCCCAATCAAAGAGCCAGAGCTCTAGGAAAGCAGAGTGGTTGTCGGGTTCCGGGTCTGGGCTCCCTCCATGATCTTAAAGTTCGGGACTGCCTTGAATTTCTGATTCCTGCAATTTGTTCCAGCAATTTATAGTAACTCTGTGCTTAAGTGGCTATAAGAGCAAATCCACATGCTCACTCAAGAGAGCACACACTGTGAATATTGACAGGTTCCACATAGTGCTAATTATGTAGGATTGCATAATTCAGGAGCTATGGAAGCCTGGCCTCTTCCACGTAGATTTCAAGAAATATCACAGATAGCTCAGGGGTTGATAGAAAGTTGTCGCAGGAGAGAAGCTAATGCAGAGAGACCCCTTAGGCCGGTGTCTGGTGAAACCACAGAAGTGGAACCACTGCAGAATAGCCACTAGAATAATGCCCAGGGGAGTGGATCTCCTGAATCACCAGGACTATAAAGCTACCAGTGTGCACCTCGAGCTAGGGAGAGGGGGAGTTACGGTACTCAGACTCAAAAGAGCTAAGGCGTGGGCTTCTGTGGATCTTGATAGACAAGCCCATGCACGATTGTGCACAGGATACAGAAAATGAAATCAAAAGAGGTCATTCTGGTGCTTTATGATTTACCGTTGGCTATTTCGATTGGTTTTACACATACTTGAGGCCTGTTAAATCTTTGGTTTGATCATTTCTCCTTTTAGAAATGAATATATCTTGGTTTTCCCTGTCCCACCATGTATTTTGGAGGTATTTAACTGTTTTTAATTTCACAGAATCATGGATGATAGGAATGTAATTCAGGATGGAAGGTACCTGAAGTCTCAGATGAAACTCTGCGTTTGACCTCTTGAGTGGGCATTGAGGTGAGTGAAGATTTTGGGGCAACTAGAGCAAAATGAATATATTTTGTATATAAAAAGACCATGAGTTTTAGAGTCTTGGGGCAGAATGCTATGGCTTGAATGTACCCATCTTGCCGGATTCATGTGTGGCAGGTCGTATCTCTGGGAAGTAATTAGGATTAGATGATATCATGAAAGCGGGCTCCTCATGATGGCTTTAGAGGGTTTGTTTGAAGCAGAAGAGAGACCCGAGATAGCTAGGGAGTGGGCTTGCTTTCTCTCCTGCTATTTTGGCCTCAGCCATGTTGTAATGCAGCCAGCTAGCCTTCTCCTGGACCCCAGCAGAATCTGGTATCATGCTTTTGGGCTTTCTAGTCTCTAAAACTGCAAACCAAATTATAACTGTCCACTCTCAGACACGTTGTTACACCAACTGAGAGTGAGGTAACGCAGAATGTGAAGCTCTGAGTGAGAAGACCTGCGGCTTTCAGTGGGCACGCAGTACAGGGTTGCTCACCACGAACGAGCAGATACACTGAATGGTTGGATATGGAAAGAGAGAAAATTAGCCCTTGTGTTAATGAGTCATCAGTTTATTTTCCTTTTTCTTCATATTATTAATGTATTTAAATGTATTCTGTCCTAATTAACTTACCAGTAGCTATGAATTAATCCAGCCTCTCAATTCGAGTGATTTTGCCTTACATATCAAGGCATCAGGATTGCAGGCTGACCACTGAGTTTATTATTTCTCCAACTGTCCATGGTTACAGTCTACAGAGAAAGAGGAAACGGAACAGTGATTAATGGAATTGCTAGTTGTCCTTTCCTACCGAGACCGTTAGTTATAACAGGGATAAGTATACCATCTCTCTTTGCTTTCCTGAGCAACTGCCGCTGGGATTATTTCTCCCATTGTGTACAGACCCATTTTAGACTTTTAGGGTCTAGCTGCGACGGGAGCCAGCTGTGGGAAGAGCCGGTCAGGTCAGACTGTCTTCTCTCATATTAAGTGTCCCTTGGATTTTGACTGAGGGACACATGTTATGTGATATAGCTCTGAGAATGGGGAGATTTATATTGAGCCTCACTTTTAGAGATTCCCAGATTATTGGATTGGGGTGCAACTCAGAGTCAGGACAGTTGGAAATGATCTGTGTGATTCTCATGCCACAACCGATGTTGAGAATCATTTGCTTTTCAGCATACAGGCTCTGGAAAATGCCTTCTCCAGTTTCCCTTTTTGTAAAGTAGGGAAAGTAATTACAGAACCTGCCTCATAGGCTGTGGGAGGACTATGTGACTATTATATGTAAAACATTTAGGCCTTTAGCAAAAAAAAAAAAAAAAAAATTAGGATAGAGAGGTGCTTTTACTCAGTAAATAATACATTAATCTTAATAATATCTAATCTTTATTGAACTTATACTATATATTATTTTGTCATTATTTCATTTAATATTTAACCACTGCCACGAGATCAATGGTAGCATTCGTATTTTTCAAACGAGAAACCGAAGCATAGAATGTGAGGTAACTTTCTTTCCAAGGCCTATTACTCTCAAGGACATCCCAAAAATTAAATATCTGGTAGTTTGAAAACAGACCACATAATGAAAATCATAATCTGTGTTTCTGATGATAGTTAATTATCTCACATGCATGAAAATCAAAGACAGTATCAAAATGGTTCTCAGCTGTGCCAAAAAACCACCAAGTCTTTGCATAGGCACCTCATTTTTCATATGTTTCTCTCTCTCTCTCTCTCTATCTCTCTCTCTCTCTCTCTCTCTCTCTCTCTCTTTTCTATGAAACAAGAATTTTCAGAATACTTTCTGGCTTTTGACAGATATTTCATTTCCAGACAATTGACTGTATGTACTTACCATAGTTCTACTTTCTCTTCTTCCTGTTATATTACTGAGTATATTTGCATGAAAAGAAGATTTCTCTTGAACTGAATGTTTATTTCTTGCCTTTCCTTCAGAGGACATAATGATTTCGACTGCTGTGAGTTTTCAAATGGAGGATTATTTCTTCAAGTTGGTAACAATGTGGAAGCATTTTTGATAAGTTTTCTCCACAAATTTCATCCTCATATTTAAAGTAAAGATAGTTCGGTGGGGTGGGTGGAGGAGGTGCTTACGCAGCTCACCACCCGAAGTGCTATTTCAAGTAGTATAAGCGTGTTTACCTGAGTCCAAGTGATTTGTTTATAATTGATTGTGTTGCAGTCAGAGTCCTGTCTTTGCCTTTGTTACTGAGTCAATTTAGAATGTTTCTGAAATGATCCCACATCATTTTAACTTTTTGGTTGTGTTTGGCACTCCGATCATGAATCTTTCTGCAGAAGTAGTGATTCATAGATAATTTCCATCTTTTCTGTCCTTCTGTGAAAATATTCCCCAAATCTATTTCTACAAATTTAGTGAATTCTTAAAGTATTGAAATGATTTTTCAGATTAAAATTGACCCTTGAATGCTGTTGTTTGACACACACGCACAGTAATTTTATGATCTGTGCTGAAATTTCTGTGCGTTCCAATTTGAGTTTTATATATTGGCTCAAGGAAGATTGATAGTTTTTCAGGTGTCTTGGTCAAATTATATTAATGCTTATTGCATTTTGTTCTTGTTTTGTTAAATCGAGAAGGAAATAGAAAATGAAACCAAACAGCTAATATCAAGAGTAGTATTACTGAAATAAAAAAATCTTGCTGACTTATAGTCAGTTTTTGCTTTAATCTTATGTGAAAATTTATATAAAAACAGAAAGTTTAAGAATAAAGGTACACACTAGTAATCCCTGTACTTTGGGAGGCTGAGACATGAGGATTTCAAGTTTGAGCTCAGCCTAAGCAATTTAGCAACTTAGTGAGACTTTATCTCAAAACAAACAAGTAAACAAAATAACCTTAAAAACCCACTGGGAATGTAGTTTAGTGTGAAGAGCCTGTGTTCAGTCTTCAGTACTAAAACAAACAAATAAACAAACAAATACTTCTCTTCAGTCCACCTGACACAGAGCTCTCCCTACCTTCCTACAATCATCAGTTTCTCTGTTGGACATTTGGATATTTGGTTTGAGGACATTTTTTTAAGGGAAAAAAAAAACACTTCATAAAGGCCCAAACTTTTAATAAATGTTTATTGAATTTGGCACTTTCTTAATAACCTGCCTGTAAGAGTAGTGCCTTAGAATACATTTTGCAGAAAGCACCACTGTCACCCAACAAATAACAGCAATACACCCAAAATACACCCATGCTCTCTGCACTTCAGATGTGAATGGGAACCTCAATACCACACGATCTAGAGCTGGGGTCTCTTTCCTGAAGTTTCATTTCAACAGACGCTTCTCTCTCATCCTACTGCCTGTCGTTTGTCTGTTGTCAGAGGATGTTACAAATGAGCATAAAATATTCTCTACAGTGAATAAGGCTGCTCTACTTTTCTTTAAGGTTTATCTAGAGTAAATTAAAAAATTCCAGACATAACCAGATACTAGAAATGTTTCTTCCAACTTGCAAAAATGACATCATGTGTCACTACATCTTTGAGTTGCTTTTAAATACCAGAATAATATTGGGGATTCATGAGAGAAACTTGAAGTTATATGTGCAATTATGAAGCAAGAAATTGTTCAGAGTCCAAGATGTGTTAATCACTTATGTCCAATCTTATGTGTCTATTTGTTTATTTATTTATTTACTTTTGAGACAGGGTCTCATTCTGTAACCCAGGCTGGTCCTGAACTCACTATGGAGTCCAGGCTGGCCTTGGACTCATGGTAATCCTCCTGCCTCAGCCTCCCAACTGCTGGGATTACATGGGTGCACCACCATGTGTGGCTTTATGTAGTGCTTGGAAATTGAATTCAGGGCCTTGTGCTTGCAAGGCATGTGCTGTAACCATCGTGCCATTCCTCCAACCTTACATGTCTTTTGTAATGTATACAGGTAGAAACAGAAATACATGTAGGAACAGCAGTACATTAAATAAGAATGTGTAGTTGAAGTTTGCTTGAATTTGATAGAAAAGAAATGACACTGGAAAAGAATAAGAAAAACACATAATGAACCCTGGATAAATTTTTTCCAAAAAAAGATGAATTCTATTAAGTGATTCTAATTACTGTGATATAAAACTGTATCATTCAGTTTAAATATAGCATTGAGCCCCTATATTCACAAGAAAGTGCAGTGAACACCCTTGTACTTTCTCTCACTACTCCCCCCACATCTTGCAGGATTTATTAGTTACATTTTGAACTGTTAGACTATATACAGCTTCTCATCTACTCTACACATACAATTTCCAAGATGTTCTGTCATAACAAAACATTTACTTGATTTACTGTTTACCATTGGCCCTCGATGGTACATTTCTGTCCCTTGCTTTAATTTATTTATTATTTATTTTTGAGACAGGGTCTCAGCTGTATAGCTCAGGTTGGTCCTGAATTCACTATGGAGCCCAGGCTGTTTTGGACACATAGCAATCCTCCTGCCTCGGCCTCGGTCCTGAGTGCTGTGATTAAAGGCATGTGCCACCACACCAAGTTTATGTGGTGATGGGGAATTGAACTCAGGCACTTACGGCTTGCCTAAGTGCTTGTTAGGCAAGTGCTTTCACCGCTGAACCATTTCTCCAGCTTCCTCGCTTTTTAATTTTTATTCATCTCTTGATTAGCTGATTACATATTTTTTCCTAGAAGACTTCAAGAAGGCTGTCTTTTGAAAGTCCCGCCAGGTTGAGATGTCATCTGTTTGCTGTCTTTCTATTTGACTGCTCCATTTTATGTGAATATTTGTAGTTATGATTGTTTTTTTCTCTTTCCAAAGTTAGTGTTCCTGACTATTTTATATTATATTCTTGAATGAGGATATAGGGAACTCTGAGGGCAGCCTATTTTTTTTTTGTCATATTTTATTTTCTGGCCTGCATCTTTGAGAAACATTGTCCTACAGTCATCAGGCTTGGTGAGGTACCTGATAAGCATCCAGTCATTGGCCATTGCCACTCTCTTCTCTGGTGCATTGCATGTTCTGATTTCTGACAACTCGTGCACACACACACACACACACACACACACACACACACACAGACTAATGCGCTTACTCCCTCATCAGGATTTTATTTTTCATGTGTATTTTTCCACTGGCTTTTGCTTCTGCTGTTTCCTTCACAGACATCGCATTCATCACAAACCTTTCATCCATCATTTAGTTGCATTTTTTTGGACGTGCCAGTTTGCCCTTAGCGCTTCTGATTATTTATTGCTTCCGTGATATTATTATTATTGTTAACAGTATTGATAGCATAACCTGTAGTTAATAGTATTTGTGTTAGTAGTCTTAATAGTTTTAAGATTTCCTTAGCTTTGCAATCTTGATTTTGAAGATATCTTGTCATAATCAAGGTAACTTTGAGGTTTCAAAACTCATTATTTTTGCAAGCTCATTCCCTTGAAGTTCTAGGATCTAAACCCCTGCAGCGAGTGGCCTTCTTTCCCATGGCTGTGTTTTCCTTACAAATGAATCCGTATGTGAACTTGAACCCTAGATTTCCCTTCCTCTTCTTTTACCTTCTTCCTTCTACTTTTTTTTTTTGTCTTAGTTACTGTCTCATTATGTTGATGGTTTACCAGACATACAGAATTTAAATGGAGAAAGATGTTTTAGCTTACAGTTTAGAAAGTTTCCCACGGCCCGTCCATGGGCATCAGGCAACAGTGGACGCTCCAGGCAGGGCTGGGGAGCTGCTCCCCCATTGCACATGGAAAGCCAAGAGGGGCAGGAGTAAAATGAAGATCAAGTCGATGGCTGGATGTCTGGAGACTCAGGCAGGATAAGGGCTTCCCCTTCTCTCCCCCACCCCCCACCAAAGAATAAGCTGTAACAATGGTTTTTACTTAGTCCAAGCTGCCAGTTGGGCCCCCTTACCCATGGTGGGTGTCCCTCCCTCAGTTCCTGGCCCGCAAGTCAACAACACACACCTGAAAGCTTTGCCCTTGCTGCCTCCTGCCCCCATCTCTAATCTCAATGAACTGACATAATCCGTCCAAGGGCAAACCCCAAGCACCTGCCCCTTCCAGCCTCCCAGTAACACACGATGCCACAGATGTCTCACTACATCCAGATACACGGGGCAATAACACCCAACTTTACTGCATCTAGATCATAGCAGCTTTCTTTCCATTTTGTTCCTCCTCTAAAATGCCTCATTATTTTTTTTCTTCCTCCTTTTTCTTCATCAACCTTTGTCAAACTCTACCTTATAATTCAGAATCAAGGTCTAGTATGTGTGTATGGTAGCCCTGACACCCCTATTTATTTACACCAGAATTTATTACAGTAGTCTTCAGTGTTTTTGATTCTTCTTGATATTATCTGGGAAAATTTTTCTTAGTTAAGTTTAATTTCTTTTCATTAATTTCATTTTCATTTCTATTTATCTTTGCCTATCATTTTTTTCTTTTGTTTATGGATATGGAAATGGGAAAAAGAAAAAATTTCCCTAGGCTAAATCCTGTGAAAAATCCTGTTCCAGGCCTCTGGAATGAGTCCTACCTCAGTTACCAGCTGACTTCACTGGTCTAAGTTCCACTGTATAGTAGCATCTTAATGAAGATTCTTAGAATTTTATTATTTTTTTATTTCTACTTTGGAGAGTCAGGGACTGAGGTGTGAACCTGCTTAAAAGTTTTGTCAAGCAGTATGTCACATCGTCTTCCTACTCTCCATTTAAATCTGAATTAAATACAAAGCATTTTAGCAGTGGAGCTGTTGCTGGAGACTTATTTCTGCAGTATTCATCTTTGGCTTTTTCTCTTATTAGATATTGGAGGATGGTGACTATGTTTTGATTCACTCTTCTGTTTTGTAGACTGTGAAATCATCAATAACTGCACGTGAAACACCAATTTCTCCCGTTACTAAACCCTTGAATGTATAGTTAATAAAAATTCTTGAATTATTACTAAAATATTTTGAAGTTTAGCTCTAAAGACTTCTATAAACAAAAAGATTGCATCTAGTACCATGCTCATGGGGTAGATGGGGAGTTTAATGACTGAGTTAATCTATCAATCCACAGGAAATTTCAAATTTCCATTCTGTTGTTATGAAAGGGTTTTTTTGTGCCTACTTAGCTGGGGCACAATACTCTAGGTGTTTCTGTGAGGCTGAGTTTTAGTTAAGACTAATAGGTCAGTAAATTTTGAGTAGTATGCATTATCCTCTATAATGTGGGGGGACCTCATCTGGATTTAATAAAAACTTTCCTTTCCCACCCCCACCCCCCTTTAGCAGGAATAAATTCTGCCAGCTAACTGCTCTAGACTCAAATTAATGCTTCCTTATGTTTCTAACCTGCAGATTCAGAACATTCCAGTGGTTCATAATCTTTCTCCCTCTTTCTCTCTCCCTCTGAAGGGGATACATATATATGTAGCTATCTATATCTACATATATTTGTAGATAACTCTGTATGATCTGTATCTCTGTCTGCCTTCCTATACCCTTGTTTCTGTCTCTCTGGAGATCCCTGACTATTAAAGATGTGTAGCATAACTTGCCCTTGACTACCTACATTCCCAGGCTTCTCTAGAATGCTGAATCTTACACTTTGGTAATGGGCTTCTCACAGCCATGGATAGTTCCCACCATTTGTCCTCCATATTTCTTAGGACACTACTGGACCCCTGTGAAACAAGGTCTTTAAATTCAAAGACATAGATTTTTTTTACATGATATTCTGTGTTGAAATATTGCCTTTTTAAAATCTGTATTTTAATGGAAAGCTGAGAGAAGGAATCAATAATAAATGCTAGGCATTAGCAGTGGGGTTGGTATGAAAATGAAAAAAAATGTTCTCCTTATTTTTGAACCATTTTTTATTAATGCTGAAATTTTGTGGGATTGTTAGAAATATGTTGTTTAGAAAGGATGAATAATACATTCTCTACAGAGAAAATGCACTTGTGAATCATGGAATAGTAAAATGTGGTCAATTGTAAAAACTAAATGCCAAGAGAAATACTTTTCAGACTGACCTGGCAGCCACTTGAGCCAGAATTCCCCAGGGGATATGTTACAAATGAAAATGTTATTGCCTTATCTTAGACCTACTCAGTCATAATTGCGGCATGTGTCATACAGGATTTTGCTTCGACAGAAGCAAACAGAATGACAGAAAATTTGGGTTTTTTTTTTTTAATAAGCTCCATCTTGCTAACAACTGCACTAGAATTTTGACAGTGGATAAAATAACTTGGAAGAAACTAAACTGATGAAGAACTTAGTTTGTCATGGTAGAAAATGTGAACTTTGTCTCTTAGACATCTAGACAGAAAGCATCAGCAGTTAAGATTTTCCCACTGAGTTTGTATGTAGAAAGACCACAAAAGGATATGCAGAAGATGATAGAGGTTCCAATTAGGCTTTTAGTCCTTTGATACATCTGCCCCTACTTCTATTTTTCAACATTAAAATATACATAGTATCTTAATACATTTCATTATGACATGCTAAAAGAAAATCCTGTGCTATGTGTTATGGTTTGAGGATGGAATGTCTTCCAAAAGCCTTATCTATTTAAATGTTGTGGGATAGCTGGAAGGGTGAACTGCTGGGAGACAGGGCCCTGGTGCTTTATAAGGGGTAGATGTTTGAGGTTTGGCCTGGAAAGATTATGTCAAATTGTTGAGATGGGGGTAGGGGCAAGGGTCAAGTTGTCGGGTGTGTATTACTGGCTTGTGGTCCAGAAGTCAGAGAAGGGCACTCACCCTGTGTGCGATACCTGGTATAGCCGTGGTACCTGTCACACAGGATCCTGCTCCTTGGCAAGGTGACTCCAGTCCTGATGTACTTCTGAAGAGCTCCCCGTCACTGTGAGCACTTACTCATCACCTTTCACAACCTGAAGGAGATGGCCCATATTGGATGAAGCAGATGCTTCATGATGTTCACCTCTATGTAATAGGGTGGGACTTGTTTCTGCAGCAGAAATTTCACCATCACCTGTGTCCCTGTGCAGAGATGCTCAGTCATTTTTAATAGGGAGAAGCTGCACTTTCTGGTACCAACCTGTGAAGCTGTCCTCATGGCAGAAGCTGACGATGATGACCCTTCTTGCCCATCACCTCATTGTGCTCAATATTCTCATGAGACATGGCGAAGTAGCAATGGTCTCTCTGATATGAGAGACCCAGAGCACAACTCTTATGGAACTTAAAATGAAAAACAAAGTGAAATGGGGGTAGGGCAGGGAGGTAGGGAAGAGTAGGGGGCGGGACAAAAGGAGAGTAGGAAAGCCCTTGTCACCTTGACAAGATACGTAGGTGCACAGAATGCTCAACTTCATTGTAAACCTTAAATTTTGCACTTATACATATCAATAAAATGGGGGAAACATCACCAAAAACAGAGACCTCCAAAACACAAATCACCCGTATTACCAATCCACAAATCCCCAATCTAATAGATTACCAACCAAGAGCTCCTTGGATGCTAACCAAAATCAATGAATCACCAAATAGGTTTACTTGTTTATAATTCAAACAGGTCAGCAACACAGAGGCCTTTGGGTAAAGGACAGAAATCTCAGCACAGGATAGCTGTGGTTTAAACTGACATCATCCTTGCTCTTTGTGAATTTTGGGCATGTAATGGGCCAGGCACATCGAGCTACCCCTATCATGGTCTTAAAACCTGAAGTTCATGTCATTATTCCCAAAGACCGGGCTGAGGTTGCATGTTTTTTCTTGCCTTCCCAATGTAGCTATACTGATTTAAGTTATTTTCTACTACACCATTAGTTTTCTTTTCTGTTTCCATTTTTCTTTTTTGGTGTGGGGTGGATGTGGTGGTGAAAGGTGAGACCTGATTTGTTCTTATTTCCAGAGTCCAACCCCTGACCTCGGATTCTGGTAATGTGCATATATTGAGGGTAAGGAATACTGAGAATTTGTAGTTGAAGAGCAAGAGCAAGATAAGATAGAAAGTTCCAAAGAGTTAGGAAACATCAGGAGTAAGAAGGGATGCTGGCTCAGTCATCTTAACAGGATTCTGGCTTGCTAAGGACATAGGCCGGGATAGGAACTTGTCAGGCTTAGAGAAGCTTGGTGTGACTTGGTCAAGGAGGGCATCTTTGTCAGTGTACAATGTAATATGTAAGGAGTTTAATAAATGAAAAAGAAAGAAAGATGCGGTAGAATGGGAGCCAAAGGTTGCCAAAGTGAAATAATTTTCTAAAATTTCATAACAGACATGATAGGAGAATATAACAAGAAAGTGCTTGTTGAATCCCCCACAATAGTGATACGTTGTTGCTTTTTCTAATGAGCAGCTGACCTGCTTCCTATAAAGAATAAGTCTGTGTGCTTCTCTTCATTCTGAAAGTAAGTAGACAGAAGCAATGACAAGGATGGGCTTAGGGGCCATCAAGCTAGAGAAGTCTAAACAGTCTTCTGCAAGAATTGATCAAGTTAGTGTGCCTGCCAGAGAGTAAGGCAAGATGTAACATATGCTTTTTTGCCCTCTTCTGTACAAAACATGTTACTATCACATTAATAATGTACTTGTATTCTTGAGGGAGCAGAATGCCAAGAGAAAGAGTGTGTTTTGATTAGCAATAACAATTCACAATCCACTTGAACCTTTTGCCATGAAGTTGACTGCATATTTAGATGTCAAATACAATTCTTTCAGTTTCCTATAATTAAGTCAATTTTCTTCTCCAGGCTATTACCTCTTGCATAATCAGTGCCTCTGATTGGGTGGGATTGTTTTGCCTACAATTTCTGTGAGCCTAAGTGATTAATTGAAAGTATTTCTGTTACTTCTTAAAGTCTTCCTAGAAACAACATCTGCCAGATGGTTAGGCATCACGGAATTTAAAATACATTTATGGAAGGAGAGTTATTTAACAGTAATTGCCTGAATCATAGCAAGTCATACACTAAGCTCTGTTTATCAGATATGCTTGAAAAATCTAGCTTCTAGAGCTAGTCAAATAAATTCAGATCACTGATATTCCAGTAAGCATTAACATGTAAGAGGAAGCTCTGAATAATGGAAAATAAAGATAAGGAAGGCGAGGAGACACGGATGTGAGGTTCAGAAGCTGATACGAAGTCCAGGAGTTAAACGGTGCGTGGGCAACACGGGATCTGCCTTTATTCTAGAGGGACCTTTCTGTGTATTTATCATTCTAAAGGGATACTTTGATTTATGACGGAGGTCGTAGATTCACATAAAATTGCTTGGAAAAAGAATGGAGAATTGTACAAAACCATATGTGTAGCCATTACTTGGGTATCAGTAGTGAATTCAAAACACAAATGACAAAAGATATTATGTATAATAAAACAGTATTCCAAAAAAGAGAGTGCTTATTATTTATTTTTTATGCTTGCAGTGAAACAATGTCAGTACCACAGGACGCATCTTTTACTATTTCCTGTTTAAGATAGTTTGTTGCATGTGGAAGTGGAGTTGACGTGGAAAATTCTCCCTGCTTGAGCCTGTTGAAATCTAATTCAGATTGAGTCCCCGTCTTCCTTCGTGTTGCACTGAGCTTGTTGAGAGAGATGTGTTACCAGCCCCAGTGCCGCTTACATCTAACACGCTCCATAATTGAGTCTTTATTCATTTCTTTGTAGGATTACTTATAATTGCAGAGGGACTCTCAGTCATTTTGTGGAGCCCTGAAGAAGCCAGGCATCCAACTGGATCAAGGAAATATGCAATGGCAAGAAAATTAGTGGAGGAATGAAACAGACAGTAGGTAAAACAGTTTACTAATGCTGTGTGTGCACTCTGAGTGGAGGTTGTTGTACAAATGACAGATGTAATGAGTAAGCTTTACCAGGCCAGAGAAGTGGAATAATTGGATACTTGAACGCAGCTGTCTCCAGGCTACACCCATGCGTTTGCACTAAAAAAATAAAATTTTCTATGAAAGACTGGATCTCAAAGTGAAAGTAATCTGTGTCTTCACTGTTCCTTGAACCAGGTGCTGCACTCCCTGTGTGAGATTCTAGAAGTCCTTTGGAGGTCAAGGCCCTGGCTCTGTGGGCCTAAATTTGAGCAGTCTGTGGAGAGAAGGCAACAATTCCTTTTCTCTGTGCTTCCTGTGACCTGCCTTCAGCAGTAAGGTATTTTCCAGTTTTCTTTCATTCGTAGGAAAATAAGACTCTATGCTAACACTTTCTGCTTCTTTTAGCTGTTCTACTAAACCACACAGGTTACCTGAGTATTTTCAAGGCCACACAGAATCTAGCTCTAAAGATGAGCACAGTCTAATAAAGTTAAAAAACCAGTCTTCGTTCTGGTCTGTAGATGGCACAGGAAAGGCCCTCACAGGACCCAAGAGAGCATCACGCAGGAGGGTCGTAGAACCAGCGTCAGTCTGGCCAGTTGCTTTGATTTTCTTTCTTGAGACCAAATAGTAAAGCCAAAATTTGCTTTCTTTGCTGCTTTTATTTATTCCTCATTAAACTCTATGTTGTGAAATAAGTCTAAGTCCACAGTTGGGATTAGTAGGAAATGTAAGTAGGAGTGTTTCCCTGTTCACAGTCTAGACAAAGGATCACGTGCATATCGGGAGCCAGACAACTGAAGTTCTTGAGGATACTGGCAAATGTATGTGACCTGGCCTATTTTTGATGTAAATTACGTTCCTTTTCTCCTACATATTTTAATAGATCATCAAGGCTATATTGGAAGAATTAATTGTATTTTTTAGTGAAATAAAAAGCAATATAATTCACAGGCATAATCAAATAATTGATTTTTGATGTATACCAGATTATTAAAGAGATATTAAAAAAGACATAGATAAAGAAATACAGGAGGCTATGTGTCTGGAAAGAGATGCTCTTTGCATTCACACCACACCCTGGGAACCTCCACATGTTCGGCTGCTTCTTTGAACTTTATCCTTTTGGATTCTTACACAGCTTTCATTATATTTGTATAACTGATAAAATCATTCACTGTCGGTGATCAGTTTAAAAATCTTCGCCTCTGCCCTTCCTGAAGTTGGAGGTCACAACCCTCTAGTTCTTCCTTGTCTTTCCAATGACTTTCATCTTGAGCCTCTCTAAGAGTTGCCAGCTTTTAGTCAGTTCATTCACGTATGAAACCACTTTTTTTTCAATTAAAAATATGAAACTGGGCAAAACAGATGAGGTAATGCTTTTCAGACATTAAGCAGTGGACCATATAGTAATGTGTTCCTTGAGAAAGGGCGAGCCCTGTTTGACAAGAAGCACGTTTGCCTGCTGATGAACTCTGATTTCCTAGGAGCAAATTGCCGAATATGTGAGCCCATACCACATAGTAGTTAAATGTAAATCGTAAGTCCAGTTTCTCAATGGCCATGGATTACTAGCGGCTTCCATATCAGTGTAAAAGAGAAGATTTTCAGAAGCACAGGGAGGTCTTTCAGACAGTCACTATTTGCAGTGGTTTGGACCTAAAGTGTCTCCCAAAAACCTCATGTATTTGGAATCAGGTGCTGTTGGACAGTGAGGCCTGGTCCAAAGAGCAGAAGCCTGGGGCTAAAGCTGAGAGCATTTAATCAATTTGTTGAGACTGGGGGCCACAGGATCTACCTTTCAGTTTCTGTTATTGACTTATGGACCAGGAAGTGAGGGAGGGGCTGCAGTCCTGTGGAGGGGGTGGGCCAGACTGGCAGCTTGAACCAAGTAGACGAAGGAAGAAGAAACTGTTGCAGCTTCTTCCTGGGATGGCTCTGACCTGGTCTGAGTCTAGAATCAGCCCTCTCCTCCATCACTTGGCTTCTGTCTGCCATGCCCTGAGCAGCTCTCGAGCCCCTGCCATGGGCTTCCACCGTTGTTGGCTGCCTGTGACTGGACTGTGAGAACTTCTGACACTGTGAGCTAAAATAAATCTTTTCCTCCCTAGATTTGTGGATTTCGGATAGTCTATCACAACAACAAAAAAGTAGCTAAGGCACTACTGTACTTCCTACATAAGGGTTTGAAGTCCCAATAGTAAATGCAGATCTTGTCCTGTTTAAGTTCAAGAGTGGCAAATTTTAGGATGATAAAGAAGCTAATAATTTTGAGATTTCTATAGAAAAAAGAAAGCTTCCCAGAGGAGCTGCCAGGGGTTTGTATGAGGGGCACTTTCCGATTTCCTGAAGAGGTATTGCACGGCATAAGCACGGGGCAAGACTCCATAAAGAGAGCAGATGTTGTAGGCTCAGATCTGAACAGAGACACAAGTCACACAGATTTGTGACATCTTGGTGAGAATGTGGAACATGTAAGAAATCTCTGCCATGAGAGTTAGCACTAAGCCTCCTAGCGCAGAGGCTGTGTTTTTAAGACTAAGAAAAACTTCAATATAGAGTCATTATGAAAAAAAATAACTAGCATGGTATCCTGAACTTTTTACATGGTAAGGGAATTAGTGCTAACAACATACTTTGAAAGGCATCAACAAATGACAGTTGAATGGATAAAGGAATAAATATGTAATCAAATGAAGAGAACCATGTGTTTACAACTGTAGGAGATTATATAGTGATAATATGTACATTTTACTGTACAATTCTGCCAAGATTTTTGTGTATTTAACATTTACCTTAATACCTTCCCAGAGAAAATAAGTGTCAGAAATGGAAAATGTAACCCAGAGGCCCCAAATACATTATCCAAATATGAAATAAAAATTATTACATCTATAAAGAAGCAAAAAATTATAATTCAAAATACAACATAAGAAAAATAGTAGCGCCTATATATCCTTAAGTTCACCAGGTAATGGAAGTAGAGGCCTTGGCATTTAAAACACTTATTGTAAACATCTTTAGTAAATTCAAGGAAAAGAATATGGGGAAAATGTCCATCCATGAGAAAATGAATACGCAAATTAGGGTTCATTCATGTTCTAGAATACTACTACAAACAACTCAAAGGATAAAATATTGACAGATAAAACAGCACAAATAAAATTCAAAAGCATGAGTGAAGGCAATCTGTAATATCTGTCGTTCAAAACCATACCCCTAATTTGTGGTTTCTTATACAGGAAGTTCATAGAGAAGCAAGCAGCCTTCTAAGGGGCATCAGAACACTTACTTTTGGGGGGAAAGAGGCTAAAGTTTTACAAGAAAGAGCTATAAGAAGACTTTCCTTGGAAGTATAGAGCAATTCTATATCTTCATTGACGTTTTATTCCATATATGAATGAAAAAGCCAAAATTAACGCTAGACTTTCATGACTTGGCATTTTTTCAAAAAAATATCTGAAAATCAGTCTCAGCCATAGTTTTTAAAATATTTATGGGAGTACATTGGCCCGAGATTTTGGAGATGTGTTTGGCTCTTGTCATAGAAATGCCTCTGACCTTGAATAAGGTACTCTGCGGATCAAAGGTTTCTAAATGGGGTTGGGGGGAAATGATATTTAAGTTTCCTTTCAGTGTGAAGTTTTAAGCTACTGACAATAGCATCTTCTAATTACCTTTAGTGAAAAATACAGTATTCATTTTATCCTGATGTACATTTTTTGGAACATAAAGTCACAGTGCTGACAGCATAAATACAGCTATCTTTGCCAAAGGCCATCTTCAGCAGGCAATCTCTTTTCTTAAACAACCACATTAAATCCCTAAGGTGACCAGTGCTATCCTATTCTTCCATTAGTTAAAGGTCACCTCTACTAGCAACCAATTTTTGTACCTCCCTCGGGTAGCTGCTTAAGACTACATTCATTGTCTGTATTAACTTCTCTACCGCATCTGTTAAATATCAAAGTAATTAAAGACTTACATAGACACTGAGTCACCTTATTTTCAAGAAAAGAAAATTTTTTTAGACTAAGAGAGTTCAGACAATATAATCTCTGAAAGGTATAACTAAAACACTTCTAGTTTTTGGAAACTTTCATCCTTAAATTAGTGCAGTCGGTTGACTCAAGAATTTTCGGCAGATAAAAAACAAAAAGAAAAACTGTGGACCATTAATCCAAATAGTATAAATTATTTTGAGATAACAAAATGATCACTAGATCTCACAGACTTGCATTGATAAAAGGTTGGTTTCTTGCCAAAGTCTCTGTTAGTATGGAGAAATGTCCTCTATGACATCTGTCAGAAAGAGAGACTGAAAGAATCTCTACAACAGGCACCTGTACCGTGGTGGCAAATGATATGGAATGGGCAGGTTACAGAGCAGGGGTTGGGGATGCTGGCAGACCTCTCAGTGAAATACAGTATTTGACCAGTAAGTAACATATGCTTCATTTGCCATGAGCAGCCTTAAACTTCATACAGTTATGTAGCTCAACCTAACTGGCATGGAACTGTAGTCATAGAACTGTAGTCATCGCTGACCCTGCTGCTGCCGCTGCAGCCGCCGCCTCCGCCTCCGCCGCCGCCGCCTCCTCCTCCTCCTCCTCCTCCTCCTCCTCCTCCTTCTTCTTCTTCTTCTTCTTCTTCTTCTTCTTCTTCTTCTTCTTCTTCTTCTTCTTCTGCTAATATTTTGAGCTAGGAATAGTGGTGCTGGCCTTTATTTTCTAGTTGTTCATTTACTTACCACTCTTCCCCAAGAGACAAGAATTAAAGCTTGATCTCATTGTGCAAGGAGCCTACAATAATTTATGCACATCAATTAGGCCCTAAAAACCATAATTCCCCAAATCACCCACCCTAGAGGGACTGTATTCCATTCCGCCATAAATAAATTGGCCTTTTGATAGAATGTCATAAAATTTCTAGTTATGCACAAGTTATGTTTTCCACACCATAGGGTGTTTGAATATATCATCTCTGCTGAATATTTGCCAAAATATTAAAGCTAAATAAAAGCATTTGAGTGAGAAAATAAGCTTAAGTGTTTCCCAAGGGCACCTCTCCATCCCACTGCCATAACAGAGTATTTTTTATATTATGGTAATATTTCCCAACTAGGCTTCCTACTACTACTAAATATGGTGTTCAAAGCATATGAAGTGCTTTTGAATAGCAAAGTAGAATTCTATTTCTCTAGTAGATTAGACATGTGAAATTGTACTGTGCTCATGGACTTGTGTGTGAGCCAGTCTACATTTTCCCAAGGCTTATTGTTGTTTGAACACTTCCCTAAGCAATCTGTCATTTAAGATAAGCTCTCTATGGGATATATTGCATCTTGTCCCTGTATGCTCTTTCATTCAGTATCTTCTGAAAGCTACCACAGAACAGGCATTTTCATGGGCAGGATATTACAGTAGCTCAACAGGGGACTTTCTGTCTTGGAGAACTGTGTGTGAGTGTGTATGTGTGATAAACATGAAATGAATAAGAATCAGGTAAATTAATGAGGGTGAAGAGGGAAATGTTCACAAGAGAAAACGATAAATGAAAAGATTGATTTGCAATAGAAGATGATATGGCCAAAATCTGAGAAATGCATCGAAGAATGGGGAACTTGGGAGGGTCAGGCTGCCCAATGAGAGCGTAGGAAGAGACGGAGAGGCGGGATCTCAAAGGGTGTGTTCAGTTTGAATAGTTAAATTAGGAAATGCAAAATGCAAGGGCCCTGAGGAAGAAGGAGGGTTCTGTGGCCAGATTTGTGTTTTGGGAACAGTTCTGGGTATGGTTGATTGAAGAACAGGAAAAGTGTGAAGGAAGGATGTTAGAGGGAATAATTTAATACAGATAGAGAGTAAGATGAGAGAAAGGGAGAGATTTAATACCAAAAAGACTTTCAGAAAACAGCACAGGACATGCTGATTGACTTTGTAAAAGGATACAAGGAAAGAAAGATAGAATTTAATAATGGCTCCCAAGTTGTACCTACAGTTTGGTAGGTGAGGACCACTCAATTAACCAAACTGACAGTGTTCTGATTTGTCCGCCGTTCTAATCTCTTCTTTTTACCTGGCTGGCTGTCATCTTCTGTGCTTGAATCTGTTCACCTGGACTTATTTTCACAAGGGTACCAGTCACAAAGGATTAGGAGCCCTTGCATTCTAGTATAACATGATCTTAGTTTAATTAGATACACCGTCAGCCATCCTGTGTCTAAACATGTCCACATAATAAGGTATGAATGGTTTGTGATTTCAACATCTTTTCTTGAAAGGAAAAATGTAACTTGTAATATTACCCCTAATATTTCTGTTGTTCATTATTGGTAATTGATTAAATGTCTAAAGACAGAAACCAACCAACCAAGCAAAACATAAGCAAAAAATAGTGTATGTTTATTTTTGGGGGGTAGAAGGGAAGATTATCTTGAATAAATAGAAAAACTATACAGAAAAATAAATATTAAATTTGATATTTTGAAATAAAAACTTCTATAGAAAGAGATATTTTGTTGCATGTATAACCAGATAAAATGTTTCAATTTCCAAAAAACAAAAAGACTATCTAAAAATCAATGCAAATTAAGAAAATCAGGAGAAAAATTGGAATGGTGATTTAATAACATAGGTAAGAAGCTACAACTTGTTTTTTTTTTTTTTTCTAACTTTTTCCCTGGGAAAAGCATCTTCCTATCCATGTCCTTGTCCAGTGTCACAAAACCTGCAGCCTACACTCCCTGCCTCCTGCTCACAACATTTTGGCTCACCTACAAGACAATTGCCTGAAGCGGATCGTCCCCCATTCCCAACTCCCACAGTATTCTGGGCATCTCTTTGCCATTATTTTCCTTGTTACAATCTGTTCTTTTTGTTTCCTTCTTAATTCTCAGTTCCTGAAAACAAAGGTGTGTTTGTGTTTCATAGTTTAATCATGATAACAGACCTAGTGAGTTAGTAACTATGTTTCTCATTTGGTTATTAAAGTATCACATAAGGAATCATTTACTTAACAAGTTTACCCCAAATTTTGCAGCCAGAAGAATGTAAATAAATCATTCTGTGGAATATTGAGAAATTTGTCATTCAACAATTTTATCACATATCCACGTTTGTCACGAAGTGGTGAAGTAAATATGGTGCTGAATAAAGCAGTGACTAATTCGTTCCAGGGAAGATGTATTTATTTTGGACATTTTAAAAGATGTGTTTAAATGTTTTTAATATAGATACTTCTTAAATTTAAGTAAGAGTGAAGTATAATTGTAAGCCAATAATCGCATATTTTC
This sequence comes from Ctenodactylus gundi, assembly GCA_004027205.1. Taxonomy (NCBI): domain Eukaryota; kingdom Metazoa; phylum Chordata; class Mammalia; order Rodentia; family Ctenodactylidae; genus Ctenodactylus; species Ctenodactylus gundi. Next base: position 1,054,037 of record PVKB01000090.1, on the reverse strand, counting down.
AAACTTTTCAATATTATATTCTATATATTTTTCTTCTTTAAAAAAGGAATGGAGCAGATTTTAATAATCTAATCAAGTTTCTATAACACCTTTCATCCAGAAGGCATGCTTTAGAATCAAAGAATCAAACTGAGAACATCCAAAGAAATTTAAAAAAAAATTGCCAAGATAGTAGAGGAAGCATTCAAGAGGCCCTGGACTCCATCCTGAAAAAAAAGTTCAGGTAAAGAAAGTAGCAAAGCATATGTGTATGTTAAAAAGCTGTTGTTCTGTTATATGTTGTTTTGGTCTCTTTTGGATATATTCCTAGGAGGGATGTCGCTGGATCGAAGGGGGTATTTATTTCTAGTCTTTTAAGAGGTCTCCATACTGTTTTCCAAAGTGATTGGATGAATTTACATTCCCACCAGCAGTGTACACCACCTATGGAACTTAAGACGAAAGACAAAGTGAAAGAGGGGAGTAGGGTTGGGGATGAGGGAGGGAGGGTAGGGTAGGGGGAGGGACAGAAGGAGAGTGGGAAAGCCCTTATCACCTTGACAAGATATGTATGTGCACAAAATGCTCAACTCCATTGTAAACCTTGAATTTTGAACGTATACATATCCATAAAATGTGGGGAAAAAGCTGTTTTTCTGATCAAATTAATAATATTATACTATTACTAGATCCTTCCTCTTGTTCTCAAAAAGAAAAACACCACAGGCATCTCAGTATGTCCTAATATTTCTTATTTTTATCTAAATCTTGCATCCTAATTTTGGCAAACTTGGACATGACCTCTCAGCACACTCATGGAAGTGACCTTTCTTGGTACATAGATATTATGGGATGCTGTTTCCTCTTTCTATATGAACAAAATAAATTTCAGTATAAGCCTATGAAAAATTTAACTTTCTACTTTGTAGCTGCTTTGTGTATTTTATGATATTTATAGATATTAAGCAACACATAAAGAGATTGCTTTGTAAAGTTGTCTTCACGACATCCAGAGCTATTAAAATATCAACTACTCTAAAATAATTAAAGAAAAATGAATACATCTTAGTGTGTGTGCCATACATAGAGGAAGTAGATAATTTTATTCAGGGTCATGAGTGATGATTACTGCTACATTGATTGCAATATAATTACTCCTTTTCTCTATGTTTATCTCTGAAGGCTCTTTTTGTTGTTGGAATTCCTTTTTTTTTTCTAGAATCTGGTGAAAAAAAAGTGAACATTTCTTTCATTAATACCACTAAGCTTGTTAATTTCAAGAGTTCATTCCAGCTAAGGCATCCTACTGAGCTACACAGAGTGAGAAATCTTATACCACTTCATTGGCAGAACCTTGATAGACAAGCTCTAATGACGGATGAGGGAAGTTAAGTTTACACTTGACAGAAGAAGCAAGTCTTCAGGCTGTTAATAAGTGCCGTACCACCTAACCTGCTATGAGACAGGACTGTGAAAATAGTATCTGGGACATACCCATAAATATCATTTCCCAGAAGGAATATGTAAAAAATATTCTTTTAAGTCACTCATTGTCTGACCTAACAATATTTCATTAATTTACATCAAGAAGCAATAACTTTCTGATGTTAAAATTGGTATGAGACTTTAAGAAAAGAATTCCTTAGTATTCATAATAGCACCAGGCCTCAGAATCATTTATGGAATATTATCAAGCATGCGTCTCCTAGAGATCCTGCTTTAATCAGCGGAAACATTTGTATTAATAGCCCACATGTGAATAACTTATGAAGGACATGAAAACCAGGAAGATAAGGAATCCGTCTATAATTGTATTTGCCCCTTTTTGCTACTTATTGGAAGCCATTTTTAAGAAAAATACAGAAAAACCTTATCCAAACCAGGAAGAAATGATCTATTTCAGCTTAAAACATGATTCTTCGCCCTTCACATCCCCATTATGTTTTGTGTCAGTTTTTACATCTTGACAATTGCAGAAGAAGTCTGAAGTGACTGGCTAAAAATGGCACGAGTTAGTGTTTTGGGTTGAGGACAGAAAAGAACTGTAAACATAGGAGCGATATAACTGTTTCTGATGAAATTTAAGAGGGTTGCAGGGGTTTTTGGTAGCTCAGGGAGATTTAGAAGCTGGGAAGAATTATATAACAAATGGTAATCAAAAATTCACAATTGTGTATGATGGGAAAATGGTTTATCGAAATGAAATGGAAAATATTTCTAACAAGTGACACTATAGTCTGGGGCTTATTAAGAGGCAGACATGAGTCATCATGGTAAGTAATTTTATTGAACATGTCTGTGGGTTGGGCTCATGTAACATATTAGTATATTGCATTCTTCTTAATGGAGCAACTAAAGATTTAAGAAAGCAAAGTTTAAGAGGTTAATTTTAAATTCATTGTATGTGTGTGTGCACATGCACACGTGTGTGTGTGTGTGTGTGTTTCAGCTCTGTAGATTGAGTCTGTAGCCTTTGCTCTGAGCTATAGATCTTCAGCCAATTTTTTATGTCTTGTTTTCAGACAGGGACTCAGTAAACTACTGAGTCACCCAAAGTGGGCTCCAATTTGAAATTCCCCTGCCTCAACCTCCCAGAGTGCTGGGATTTCAGACAAGTGTCACATTCTGGCTTTTTTGTGTCTTTGTTTTTTCACTTGGTGTGCAGAGCTCTCAATGATCACAGCACGTCATTGAACACAGAGTGGGGAACAACGCACACATCTCCTTCATCAAATCACTGGTGCTTACTAATTTGAAGAAAAGTTCATTTTTGCGTCACTACAGGTGCTTTAAAGGGGCCAGGATGCTATGGTTTGGGTCTGGGGTGTCGCCCAAAAGCCTCAGGCAGTGTGGATACAGTGGGATAACTGTGGAGCTGTGAGCTGTTGGAAACTAGTGAGGAAGGGGAAGGACACTTGGGACTTGACCTGGAGGGATTATGTCCATCTGTTGGCCCAGGGCAGAGCTCTGGGATGTATGCTGTTTACTTGTGGGGCAGGAAGTGAGGAAGGGGCGCTCGCCATCAATGTGGGCAGCCAAAATGACACCTTGAAGTAACTAAGGGAAGGAAGAAGAAACATTATTACGGCTTCTTCCTGGGAAAGCACGACTTGCCTAAGTCTGCCGACATCAACTCGGTCCTGTTTCACCTGGCTTCTGTCTCCGATGCCGTAAGCAGCTCTCCAGCCTCTGTCATATGCTTCCAGTTTTGCGAGCTGCCCCACCATGGGTTGTGTGATATCTTCTGAAGTAAATATTTCTTCCCTTAAGTTGTAGATGTTGAGTAGTTTGGCCCAGCAACAAATAAGACAGAGAGTTTTAGTTTTCCCCATTTTTCTATTAATGTGTATTTGTCGTACACAATGATTACATTAAACTTGAAAATTTTGTGCACACTTAAATCACATCAACGTCACATTCTCTTTTCCTCTATCTTGCTCTTCCAGCCCTAGTCTTATCCCCTCTGATTCCCAATCTCTCACCCATTTGATTTTTATTCATATGTACCCTGGGTTTCTCATATTAGAGGGATGATACGATATTTAATCATCTGAGTTTGAATCTCTTCTCTAAGCATAATGGTCGTAAGTAGTATCCATTTACCTGCAGATGACTCAAAACTACCTGTCTCTATGGCAGAATTGTACTCCATTGTGTATACATACTACATCTCTTTTTATCCATTTGTTTATTGATGGTTAGTTTGGCATCTGCTGTAATTTAGCTCTTATTAGTTGCTCTACTATAAACAATCGTTAAGAATTTATTCTGTCAGTGTTCGGTAAATGTGACTAATATCTAATGAAATCTAAAAAGGAGAAAATTTATTTTGGTTCATAGATATTAAGGTTTCAGTCCAGGGTCAGTTGGCATGGTTGCTTTTGGCCCAGTGAAAATGCAGTCTGGCACAGTAGGCTGAATGTGGTGGAGAAAGCTACTTACCTCATGGCAGCCAGGAAGAGAAGAGAGAAAGGGAAAGAGTGAGGTCCCCTTGTCCCCTTTAGGGGTACACCCGCCGCCTGTGATCTGAAAACCTCTGACAAGGTCCCAGCTCCCAAATTTTGCCACCTCCTAGTGGTGCTGTTGGCTGGAGACCAACATTTACCACATGAATATTTGTGGTATACTAATGAAAGCCATAACACATGTAGAACAAAAAAATTAAAAATTGGATGAGAATTAAGAAGGTGATTAGAGGTGATTTTTACCATTAAGGGTATGATGAAAAAAGTAAATTAACCAGATGGACCTAAGGGCAAACATGTCGTTGATTGTCACTCAAGACAAAATATAATCAACTACCTAATTTGCCAGTCTATTTATCTTTATTAGGTGTTACTTAAATGTATAATATTGTTTTTGCTTCTATAGAAAAACAGTGTTAATACCTTACTCAATTCTCATTGTAGAATTTGTGTTTTCTTACAGGTAAATTAAGTAATCCTGTTCCCTAGAGACAACACATCACCAAAAGTAAAACAAAGAGAACAAAACATTGCATACCACATTAGCATTTTTTCTAATGAAATATTTAAATGAATTTCCTGCATATGAGAAATCACCAAAATATTTTCAGAAATATGATGTACTTAATGAGGTGTCATTTCACATTAGAACTTTAGATTTTGACAGACTATACAACTACTCATCATTTTTATTTAAGAAAAGAAACATAGACACATATATATATCATGAAAATATATTTACAATACATATCTGCACATTTACATTTATCTTTATCTATACACAGACACAGACATACTTTGTTATTTTCTCACTCTTGAGACACAATATCCAACATATACAATTAAGGGAGGAAACATTTATTTTAGCACCCAGTCTCAGGAGGTGTCAGTTCATTCATGGCCAGCCAAACAATAGTGTAAATGCTTAGCGGAAGGCCTACGTGGAGAGAAGCTATCTGGTGCATTATAAGATAGAAAGGCTAGAGAGAAAGAAGGACAGAGCTAGTGTGTGGTCTTCCAGGTTGTGTGTCTGTGATCAGCTTCTTCCAGGTCAAACTCATACGACCCACTCCTTCTGACCAGGCCTAACCTCTTAACAGTGTAGGAAATCAATAGATTAACTCCTATGATTGGATCATCTTCCATATATACATATATGTATATACATACATATAAATGATGAGAAAGCTTAGGTTTTACCATCTACTGCTACTAAGTAAGAAATGCTTGTCTCTGGGGAATATTCGTTCCCAGTCAGTTCTGGACTGTTACAAGTTCAGACAGAAGACAATTGGTGACCAGAGATAGTTCATTGGAGAACAGAAGCAGATGTTAGCAGGCGGAGGCTGCGCATTAAACAGGGAGACCTGAGTGGGAATGGCTGCAATACAGACCCATCTTTTCCAGACAAGGAAATACATCTGAGAATCTCTGGGAGCTGTGAAGAATTAGGAAGCATTAAATTCCACACGATTGGATTAGGTAGATCCACAAAGCTGGACATAAACAGGAGAGAGGCAAGGACTGCCACATGGGTCACTTCCCCATTAAGGGGCACACAGAAGAAAACAGATTTATAAGAATTTCAGGAAGAGATGATCAGCAGATGGAAAGACAAAATGTGGTGTTTTAGAATCAAAGCAGATAAACACAGCAGTGGAGTGATGTGCTGCATCACAGGCTGTTGATGGGCGACAGTGGAATAAGCCTTGGATTTTCACCTTGGACTGTGGAGCATGAGAGCCAATTGGACTCTGGAAGAAAAAATGCCACGAGATGTTGGTGATTTAAGTGAGAATAAATTTGATTTAAAAATTAATGAAAGAAAAGAGGAACAGAAAAAGGAAAAGAGAATTAAATAGAAGGGAGATGAAGAGAGAAGAAAAACAACTACTTGACAATGATGAATGTAAAAAGAAAAGGAAAAATGAGTCATTTGTGAGATTAGAAGGAACCATGTATCGAGCCGGCCATATATGCAGCATGTATTTATTGTTTTGATGGATAAATGGCGAATTCGGTGGAGATGCTTGTGCCAGATTCTTTAGAACGCAGAGAGGCTTTACAAAAGCCTTCATTCGTCCTGGAGTAACCTTCTTTTACGGATAGTGAGGCTGAAGGAAGAGGTGTGTCATGACCACTGAGGGCTCCTTTAGCGAGTAGCCTCTCTAGGTTGGAGGAAGAAAGTGAAGAATGGGAAGGCACAAAGATGGCGGCCTCGGCTTGCCTTAGATTCCCTTAAGCTTGAAGGAGACCATTCTGAATACGTACTATTGGCACTGTGAGGACTGTGTTCTGATGGTGGGAAAGTATATCAACAGGCAAGTCAATGCACAGTGATCTTTGGAAAGATCAACAAGCCTAAAGCGTGGGCAGGACAGCAGAAGAATGCAACGATGGCTGTATAGCTTGGCACCTAACTTAGGCACCTAACTCCAATCTGTAGTTCAGGAAAAGGCAGTGAACACAGCTAAGCTCTCTACCTCCAGGTATGCACACTAGACACATTCTGGAAGAACGAGAAGTGGGCCACCTCCTTCAGAGAATTCTAGCAGTTTAACTCAGGAAACATGAGCACATGGAATCCAAGAGTCAAGGAAGAGAATTACAAAACAGGGTGTCCTGGATGGGTAAGATGCTTAGAATGAATCTGGATTGAAGTAGTGAGGACCAGCCTCGGCTGCAGTCTTACTGTGTGATCCAGGCTTTCTCTGGTTTCCGTCTGTATTTAGAGTAGTAAAAGAGCTCCCAGGAAGGAGAGCTGGCTTTGGTGCTTGGTCTTCACCTTCTTCCGTGTGCACGTGCCCCTGGGGAAAACATGCAAGAGTCGCACTACCCTTTTACGAATTCGTTATTTTTTATTGTCAAGTCAGGATGATAATTTTTCCCACTTTCACACATCCTGTCTCACTTGCTGCTTGCTTCTTACTTTTTCTTCCTCTTGTGCTAATATCTGAAATGACACCGCGGGGCAGGGCCTGGACCAAGGAAAAGGGCGTGACACTGTGGCTCTGCTATCTCTTTAAGAGGGTTAACACTTTTTATGAACAAGAGCCAAGCAAACAAAAATCAAAGAAAAGATTAGTGTTCTGTCACAGCCAAAGAAGACAAAACAGGTCCATTGAGAGTGCAAGGACTGTAGAATGTCTTCCTAGAGGACGTTACTTTTTAAACAATAATATTTAACACAAGGTGGGAATTACTATTGATCATCTATCAAGCCAGATTTCTTCCTGTGGTGTTTTTGAATAAATGGAACAGAGCTAATCTGAGTTCTGCTTCAGAGCATTTGCCCTTCTCCTGTTGAAATTTGTATCCAAACTTAGTGAGATGATCTGATTTGAATGACCTCAGTTTGCAGAAGACTAATTCATCATCATCTCGTGTAGCCTTGATTATGATGCTGTGCTCTTAAGACGTGGGAGAGGCGAATTCCTAAGAGCAGCTGTTTAAGGAAAAGCATCAAATCATATCCCAACAATTTCCAGAGAAAGTCACCAAGGCATTGCACCAAAGTCGGCCAAAGAACCCTGTCAACCCATGGGTGTTTTTTTTTTTTTTTTAACCTTCCAAACAGCACTTTTGTGGAATGAGGATTATCTAAATGAGCATCATTTCATACCTAATTTGTTGTGCATAGTTTATCCTCTCTTCAATGCCAGTGAGATTCCAGAAATGCTTTGTGTGCAGTCTTGGAGTGGTACAAATGAATTAAATGCAGGCTTGATTGTACTGTATGGTAGTGGGAGCTCTGCACCTCTTGCAGGCCCTGTCATAGCTGTGTGTATTATCTGGAAGCTTGCATTTTTAGGAGGATTCCAAGTATTTGTAGAGGCAACAGAGAAATGCACTTAATTACTCTCATGTGAAATAAGTGTTTTTGAGGAGCGGTAGGTTCAGAAATGGAGGGTAATTTTTTTTTTAATTCAATAGTGTGTGGAAGGCAATTTAGCGGTATAGAATACTTGTAATTATAGTCTGTACTAGCAGTTAAATATTTCTCAGTATCCATTTGTAATGCTGTGGCCTGCATATTAGCTACATTGTTTTAGTTTTGGACACACACGCGCATGCACACGCACACACACACACACCCCAAAAGGTAATTCTCTTTGTAGTGATTATCCTAGTCTATTTGGAATGCTATAACAAAACACTCTTAAGTAGGGTGGCTTATACACAACCAAACATTATTTCTCACCATTCTGGAGCCTGTGAAGTCCAGTACTGTTAAATTTAGTATCTCATGAGGGCCCGCTTTCTTGTTCATAGATGCTGCCATTTTGCTCTGGTTTCCTATGGTGGAAAGATTAAGGGGACTCTCTCAAGATTTTGATTTATATATTTTCATGCTGGAGGAATACTAACCCTGCTAATGATCTGCCTTATAGCCCAATTACTTCCCAAATGCTCTAACTCCTAATACCATCACTTTTCAAATTAAGGATTTAATATTGTTTGGAGCAGATGTAAACAATCTGATGATAATAGTGCCTTCACTAAACTAACTCCAGTTATGTTCTGGTGCCTTTATTAAAAGTCCTTATTAACTTATATTAAAGCATATTAACCTTTTGAGAGATGAGTTCTCATTTTGCTCAGTGCTTTTTAATTACTGTCCCAGTGCCCTTTACAGTATCAAATACTGAAGGGAATGGAAATATTTGTCTGTTTTCAATTTTTGAATGAAAATTCTTAATGTTTCATTTTAAAGAATGTTGTTAGCCTTATCTATCTAATAATTAATGCTATCTATCTAGTAATTATTTCCTCCTCCTACTAATTTTTTGAGAATTGTTTTCATGAGTCGATGTCTAATCCTTTCACAAACTTCACTTTATCTACTAAGATTATCATATTTTTTTCTGCCTTGGTCCTTTAAGCACAGAAATGGCATTAATTGATCTTCAACCGATAGATTAATGATGCATTTCCCAAATAAGCTCTGTGTGTCCTGATGTAGTCTTCGTAAGAATTACTGGATTCACTTGCCATATTTCGTTAAGAATTTTGTGTTTATACTCATGGGTAACATTGGTCTATAATTTTCTCTCCTTGTGATATACATATATATTTAGTAGGTTTTGGTATCAGTGATTTAGTGATCTTGACTCTTTTTATTAAAGATTTTTTCTCTAATAGGATAGATATTGTTTTCCGCTTTAGCATTCCAATGCGATATATTCCTAACTATGTTCAAGCCTAAAAATTGTTTTCTTGCCCGAATACTTAAGAGATACCATTTCTTTAATAATTATAGAGGCATGTGGATTTTCTATTTCTTCTTATGACAATTTTAGTAATTTTGTGCACTTCATGGATTTTAAACATTTCCATGTAAGTTGTTGATATCAAATTGTTGTATTCTGCCATATTCCTTAGATGTCTACAGAAGCTGGAGATCCCTAGTTAATTTTTTGTTAGAACTGAATGAAGGAATAAATCATACAAATTTATACTCATAAGGTTTTTGCAATACCTTTTAGTGATTTTAAATTTAAAAATTTCATCAAACTTTTGATAAAAGAAGAAAAACCTTCCTCAGAAACTTTAAAATAGATACAAAAAGGTGGCATTCATATGGATAAAGACAGTTTTCCATTTGTTCTATTGTGACAACCTGGCAGATTGTACTGGTTTTATGAAAACTTTAAAGACCTATTGAGTGAATTTGCTAAATGCTCCTTCAGTGAAGAATGAAATTTTTTATTTTTGAATTTTCCATAATCCTTAGCATAGTGATTTTCACATAGGTTTCAAAATATGATGCTTCGTTAATAAATTGAGACTGATGTCTTTGACTTATTTCAAAGAAATTATTGATGACATAACCAACACTTTGTGGCAGGCATAAAATCTATGTTAGAGTCTTTAAGACTCAAACTTAGAGAGGGCCCAATAAAGTAAATCTGTGTGAAGAATGTTTGATGGAAGGTGATATTTCTGCTTTGAGGTATGACCAAGTATCTGTTAATTTCCAGAATCTATAACCAAGCTAATTGGACAGGCAAGAGAGCTACTAGAGACACAGTATTTCTTTTTCTTCTCATAAATATCTGTTGATATTGTGTTTATTAAATGAGAAGCTGAGGCTTGCTGCTTTATTAATACCTGACTTGGGCTTTGTATCAGAGTTGACTTCTCCTTCAAAAATAGAATATGACCGAACAAAAGGCTCAATGTTCTAAAAGGTAAATGAAGACATGCTTAGAGTTCAGCATGGTCACAAGAATGGATATGTTCCTTAGAAGAGGAAACTGATGAAGGTACTTTCATCTCTAAAACATTACAGTTCTTTTGTGTGGATATGTTGGGACCAATCCTCAACACCCATAACTTAAGGGAGGAAAGATTTATTTTAGCTCATGGTTTCAAAAAATCTTACACAGTCTTTTTATGGGTACCCAGTCATGGTAGAAGCACAGAGAAGAGGCTGGAGAGGTGCTCCCAGCATTGCTGACAGAAAAGCAAGTGAGGCAGGAGCAAGTTGATGTCTCGAGACTCAGGCAAGGCCAGAGCCTTCCCAAGAAGGTGTAGCAGTGTCCCTTTTTCACTCCTTTATTTAGTTGAAGCTGCCCATTGGGCTGCCCAGACCCTGGGCAGCAAATCAATAACTCACACTGCTATGCCACAGATATAAAGCAACAAGCAAATGAAAAAGTGAGCAAACTAAACAAAAATGAAACTTATCTATTGTCGGTAACTAAGGCTTTGTGCCTTTCAGTTGTCATTCACTTATCTCATAGCCTCTGGTCACCTCTCTTCAGGTCTCTCTAGTTTGATTATTTTAAGTGTTTCGGATTTTATAATGTGATAATAAACGTTGAAGGGCCACTTGACTGGATTAAGAGTTAGCTAACAAATTAGAATGGCATCCTTTTGCTGTGTGTCCCTGGAGGGGTGAACCTGGGGACGGTCTCTGGTCTCTGTCTCTCATGTGTTCTACCCTTGTGATCACCTTGACAGCCACCACGAAGTGAGCAGCTGTTCTCCACCATCCCCTTCTGTCACGTGTACACTTTGGAGCTAGCTGGCCACAGGTGGAGTCTTCTGAAGTTCTGAGCCCAATGAACATCTCTTCTTCAGAGAGGCAAGTGTGAGATATTTCATCCAAGCAACGGGAAAGCTGCCCAGTACGCACAGACATATGGAACCTGCGGTATTTGTCTTTCTATGAATTGATTATTTCAGTTGGCATAGTGTTCTCCTGTTCCATCTGTATTGCTGGAGATATCACTTTCTTTTTATTAGCCGAGTACTGTTCCATTGTTCATGCCTTTCACATTCTTTAACCCAGGCATCCAGTCCCCTTAGGAGGAGGAGCAGCCTCCTACATATGTGGCGTGAAGGAAAGAAGGACACATCTGTTTTGAAGCCACAGATCACATTTCCTGCTCTCTGTATTAGTCCTTGCTTGATTTACTTGGATTTCTAGAGCACCTGTGTGGGTGATGTTACTTGTGGCATTTGAGAATTCTTTGATAAAAAAAAATGACTTGCTTGTCGACTTTCACAGCCATGTTCTTAGGGGTGGCTCTCAGGCTGCAGAAGCTTTTATCACATACTCAGCACTTTCCAGATTTTATGTTTTATTGATATTGTGTTTCTTTATCCCTCTGTATGGTAACTCTAAAAAATTCTCTTAGGTACATGTTTAGTAAGAATTCAGTAGCATACTGGTCAGGTTTTTACCACTATACCAATATGGCAGACATGGGGACCTTAAGATGAAGAAGAGGTTTATTTAACACTCTTGGATGTTCAAGGATGAGATGCTGGTAAAGCTGGACTATCAGCAATGTCTTGCCATGGCTAACGGAATGGACAGGACTCCATCTGTGTACATGAAAGCCAGAAAGTGATTATATCTGAAACCAGGAGCAGAGAGGGTAAGGACTTAAAGTCAAACAGAGGATTTTTATTACAGTCTTACTAGGAAAACTGCATTCAGAAGGCACTTTCCTAGTGACCAGAGAAATCTCTACTAGGCTTAATCTTTAGATGGTAACAAAGCATTTCCGATAGTGCCACACAGAGAACCAAGTGCCCTATCACAGCAGAGCCTTAGGGAACATCGTAGCACACCCAAACCACGGCAAGAAAGACATGAATTAAACATCCGTACTCAGTCTGCTTTTTACCCCTGAATCCTTGAGACTACTTGGAAGACTGCCTCCAGTATTTTCTCAGTGTGAAGAGAGTAGCTCCTCATACTCCTCCCCAAGTTGATTCCTTCTTGTCTGAAATATATTCATAATTGCCCAACATGCCCACTTCTTTTGAAAGAATGAACAAAGAAAATCTATCTCCAGAAAATTTTTAAGGAACCAGGTACTGAAAAATTCATATAAAAGAGTTCTTATTGGGGAAGTGGAAAATTACAAATGAAATGAAATGAAAAAAAAATGTTACCATAGAAGATAGGTGAATTTTGTAAGTTTGAATTTCAGGTAAGGATTTTATTATACATTATTTATTTTTCCCACCATTTTTATTAATATATATATTTACATGCAATGCATAATATTTACAATGAACTTGAGTATTTTGTGCACATATATATCGCATCAATGTTACAGTCCTTTCCTCTCCCCATTTTGGGCCCTTCCATATCCTTTTTATCCTCCTATAATTCCAATTATCACTGCCATTTGGTTCTACACAATAATTCTTTAACCTGTCTTTACAGTTTGGGCCTTGGCAGGCCATCTTTTGACAACAGTGAAGTTAAGACCCTTATTCTCTTTATAAGAGGGCTCTTCCAGCGATCTGGAAATCTCAAGATTCTTCCTCTGTTCTGGACCTCCACCACTTCCCTTCTACTTGTTTGTGTCTTTGCGGCTATGATTTTCTGCAGTTTCAGAGACACATACGCACTTCATAGAGATTGTAGGCAGGTAGATAGATAGTTGGTATGGATATTTGGAATACAATTTTAAAGTGAGTAACTGGCATCCTTTGTGATGAGTAAACACGATGCTCAGGCAACCGCAACTACTGCGATGGACCCTACACCAAGGAATGGGGACCTCTGATATCACTGGAGAAATCACAAGAGTGGACTTTCTGATGCGCACCTTTGTTCTTCATTTTGCCTGAAGAAGAGAGAGTGTGGGGTTTATTCAGTGCTAATGGGCTTCATCCAGCTTAATGGAAACTGAGAGAGCCATAATCATCACCCTGGGGATAAAGGGTGATTTCAGGAGTGGGATCGAGATGATAAGTAAACTTGATATTTTATTTCAGTACACCTCAAGGGTTAACATCTAATTTATTTTTGTCTTACTTGTTTTTTTGCGTTACTTATCGGGTGAATATTTTTCCTGGCAATACAACAATCTCAATAGGGAAAAGAATTTTGTATCTTGTAGTTGTCAGGAAGGTGTTATGAAGAGTCATGAAAACAATATATTCATCAATGGAGCTGCTAAAAGTGCTGTCAGCTCATGTGTGTAAATGAACAATGACACCCTCCACCCCCTCAAAAAAACCCTGAGGTAGCAACAAATGTAAATTTTATACGAATCAGACTTGGGATCTAGGAAATTTGTGGTAATTATTAACAGATTAAGAGAGAGACAAGACTGAAGACACATCTTTGCGAATAGATAGCATGGATATGTAGCTCAGATTGACAAAGGGGCCAATAGCTTGAACATAGTCTGATTGTGTACATTTGTTAAGGAATACAAAATTTTGGAGAATATTCTAAATTCCTTGAGGCAAAGTGAGAAGCAAAGAAACATAAAAGAAACAACAATCGTAACCAAATTAAGGGTTTGAGGATTTCATTGTATCACTAACTGAAGAGTGACAGTAGGTTGGTCACTGTCCACTACACAGCAAAATGTGTTTTCTCTGACTAGTAATCAGAAAAAAGAAATGAGTAGAAACAAGATGAGAGGAATTGTTCCTGTCTTTATTGTTAGGGCTGTAAGTGCTCACAAGCTATGCATCTAGGAAGTAGAGGAATCCAAATGCAGCTATTGACTTTAAAGCACTGAGTGGGGAGGAATACATGAATATGAAATAGAAGAGAGGATTTAAAACCAATCTGAACTACACATTGATTCAGGTGGTAGTAAAATATATGTGTATGGATACATCAGTAATTAACCAATGTAAATCACTGAGTATGAGTCTTCTTTCTCAAAAGACAAACTCATGAAAAATATGTTCAAAAGATGCCCAGGTATTTTGTCAATTTCATGCCACTGACATCTGGACACTCCTAAACAGTTACAGGTGTACCGGCACATTGCCATCATGTTCAACTTAATCAAGAATCAATATGCTCCTTAATTCACTTGGACTTTGAACTAGAAATGCAAGTCTAAATCCTGAAAACAGAGTGAGAAGCTGATGGAGAATATTTATTGTGTATTCTCTTAAAAGAAGGCTTTTAAATGTGAATTAAGATGATAGTTTTAGAAGAGTTAAGAAATGCACTAGTGAAATATGTTCTTGTTCTTACATGACAGAGATTATAAAAGATCAAAAAATAAGTGAGTAAAATTGCAGTTATAAGCTGTGTACATCTCTAGGATAGAGAAAAATATCGCATCTGGAAGAGAATTACTTATGTCGGGTCAGGAGGGAAATGCCCCAGTGTGGTTGTTATGAATTGCTTGGTGCTAGGATTTCTTTACTTTCCTCCCCTCACCTTGAAGGTGAAAGGTTATTGAGCACTAACCTTTTATCAATTACTTAAAGAATATGAAATTAGTCAATGAAAGACCAGGTGAATAGAAGAAGCAGAGGAAAAGTATTCCAGGCAGAGAGAACAGCATGTGCAAAGATCCTGATACAGGGAAGAACTTGGCATTCTTGTTATGTTTCAGGTGAATTATTCTTATGGTTTGGATCTGGAATGTTCCCCCGAAGTGTCGTACGCTTGGAAGGTGAGTGAGTTGGGGGTTGATTGGATCAAATGGATTACTCCATGGATTTCACATGTTAGGGGACCCGTTCGGGAGGGTGAGGTCACTCAGGGTGTGGTGTGGAGGGGTGTATTCCCATTCTAGCTTCTCCCAAACCACTCTCCCTTCTTCTGTGAACGTGCGTTCTCTGCTGGACATTTCTTCACCCTGACATTGTGAGTCAGCCACGAGCTCACTGAGGCCTCTGAAATGTAAGCTAACATAAGCCTTTCCTCCTTTCAGTTGTGGTTGTTGGGAATTGTATCCCAGTAAGAAGCAGAAAGTGACTAACACAACTGTCAGTTTGATTGGCTTGGGAGCCACTCATTGGATTAATAAGAAACAAGGTGAATCATAGAGGCACAACTTTGGGGTCTGTATCTAGTTCCTTGTCCCTTTCTCTCTAGTGTTGTTCCACTGTTTGCTTGCGTACTGCAGTGAACTGAGCAGCCTGTGACTTTCAACCGTGATGTTTTTGTCTTTGGTACAGCTGACCATTGGCTAAATTGCCTAAAACTATGAACCAGATTGAGTCTTCCTTTACAGGGAGGGTATCAGGTATTATATTCTGGCAGTAGTAAGCTGGAAAAAGTTTGTTGGATTTATAGTGAGATAAGCACAGGAAGTGAGTTATAAAATAAAAATGAGTCAGAAAGAGCTAGTGCACACATCTATTGTAGGCTTATGTCAAGACTACAGATTTTAATTTAAATGTATTGGAAGTCAATAAAGTATTTCAATTGAGGAAGTGACATTCATTCATTCAAAAATATTTATTGAGAATCTTATTTTGTCTCAGGAACTGTTCTAGGTACTAAACATATTCACGAGATAAAAATGCACAGACATGCATGAGCTTATATCTTAGTTTTATGTATAGAAAGTGGGGACACACATTGGGAAAATAGCATAACAAAAATTAAAATTTATGATGTGTCAGAAAGTGATAAGTACTCTTGATAAAATAATGCAAATCCAGGAAAAGGACAGGGA
Source organism: Ctenodactylus gundi (assembly GCA_004027205.1). Classification (NCBI taxonomy): domain Eukaryota; kingdom Metazoa; phylum Chordata; class Mammalia; order Rodentia; family Ctenodactylidae; genus Ctenodactylus; species Ctenodactylus gundi. Next base: position 1,038,181 of record PVKB01000090.1, on the reverse strand, counting down.
AGCCAGGGCTGAAGACTGCTTACGATTTTGATGAGGATATCCAGGATATGCTTGTTGATTAGATAACGGTTTATAAACACCCCTCTGTTATCAATAGTTGAGTCCTCTTCACACTGGGACAAGGCGGAAATTGGCACACAATATTCTGTCTTTAATGTGGGAGCAACTCTGACTTCATGCCGGGATTGTGTCTAAGTGGGATTGTGTGTAACTCATCAGTTTTTTTTTTTTTTTTGTATTTGTTTTTTCCTACATTGTAAGATGTTTAGGAACATACTTTTGACGGCATGATGCAGAAAAGATATTTTGCTTTTTCCCATTGGGTTATCTAAGTAACCAAAAGATACGATATTGAAAACAATTGTGTAGCTTGGTGAAATAACGGCAAGAGAAAGCCAGTTCTTTGCATATTTTCCTCTTTTATTGCCCGAGATTGTCTGTGTAGTTATGAATTCAGGCCTGATTAAGACTGCTCTAAAAACAATTTTAATCTAGAAATTGCTCTCTAAGTTAGGATCAATTCCTATTTTGAGGTCAATGTCTGGTTAAGAACTTAATTTTCTATGTCATTTGGTTCTTCCTTCCTAAACACATGTGCTTATCAGATGATGACGTTTATGGCACACCATGATTCTCTGGACCTATTTTCAATACTTATGCGTCATAGTGTTCAGAATGTGTTAGGAAAATTCTGGATGACTGGATGTATCAATTCGAGTCGAGCTTAAGTTTAAATCAATAACATGGCTTGTTCTCTTTGTTTATAATGAATTCATTCATTAGACAGCCTTTTCTTGAGTTTGCCTAATATGATAAATTCACTGCTAGATTTTCAAAAATTACATATTCTGAAGACAAAATCTTGCCTTTGGGAGACCAGTTCCTTGAAATAGAGAACGTTTATTCTTGAGATCATTTTCAATTGAACACATGAAATCCAGTTTATTACAAAATCTTGAAAATGAAATAGGAAAAAAAAAACAGAAGAAGCAATATGAGAGGAAGTAAGTAAACTCCAGAGCGTGTTTGGTTAAGGAAATTTTGTTCTGTGCCAGGGTGATCAGCTAGGCAGTTGATGGTGGGCTGAAATATACCTCTACATTTTTCCACAGGTTTTTTGGAGTTAATGATACCTGCACTCAGCTCTTTTATTTCGTACTATTTGCAGGTAATATTTTTAGAACCTTACCATGTGTTTCGCATAAAGCTTTATGTATAATATCATTTATTTTGTTTGAACAACCCTGCAGAGAGGGACATGGCTATTATTTTTGTTTGTTTACATTGAAAAAAAAAACACAACTCAAAATGAATAAAACTTGCCTAGGGATACCAAATGAGTAGAAGCAAGATTTAAACCTAGGCTTTTTGTCTCCAGAACTCATTAATTTTAATCACCATCGTGATGCATGATACATACAAACATGCAAACACATATATTCCTATTAACTTGAATTTGATAATCGTTTGCAACGGAAGGAATTTATGCACCATCTACAGGCTAGCAGAAAATTCAAAAAGGTGAGAATCCTATCTTTGGAACTCAGCAACACTGAGCATGGATAAATTGCTCTTAGGGGATTTTTGGTTACATTGCTGTATTAACTAAATAGCAGACTCTGACTTTATTACAGTAAATAACATATTCATTAAAATGTTTAACCACTCATGAATGAGGAGACGAGGCATTAGAAATACATTCTACCAGCATAACTATCAAAGCAATGAAATCATTGTCCTGTTTTGGGAAATGCTGGGGAAGTGATCCACGTGCTCTCAGCCTCTGGCAGCCGGTTTTGCCTTTGGCCTTCAAGCCTCGTGCACACATGTACCTCCCAGGCTCACTAAACAGGTTCTCTGTTTGTTAGAGAAAAGTCAGCAGAGTCTCAGTGGAATCAAGTGATTAAGAAGAAACGTAAGGCTTCATGATGAAAAAGTTTGCTCTGGATCAATTTAGGCTAATCCACCACAAGGAAATACTGAGAATTTTTTTCTTTCCTGCCACGTGAAAAGGACTACAACATTCTGGGCCTAGAGAAGGGGAAAAATGCAGACGTTTTACAAATGTTGGTTAAGGCCTGATGAGCTCCAAGGTCTTTTTTGTTTAGGATTCTAATTCGGGCTACAGTGTATCTGCTCTTGGGTGTTTCTAATATCAAAATATTGTCTACTTCCATTTTCAGTTCATAGAAATATACTACAAGGGCATGGGAAGGTGGTACCCACCTGTGGTCCCAGCTCCTTGGAAGGCTGAAACAGCAGGATTGCAAGCGTGAGGATAGCCTGGAAAAGTTATTGAGGTTGTATTTCGAAACTAACTAAATAAACAAGATTGGAAATACAGCTCAGGTTGTCAAGTCCCTTGTGCCATTGTTTTTTTGGTGTAAGGCTTTACCAGTTTCTCTATCACTCATAGTAGTGTAGCCATACCCCTTTCTTGCTGTTTGTTAACATAATAAGCATATTCAGTACTGCCCCCCCCCTTGTTAATTCTGGCAGTATCTGAGTTATCTTCTATCAGTTTTACTATGTCCCTACTACAGACACATCACATGACTAGAGTCCTTTTCATCCTATTATATCCCCTGCTGCTTCTCCCACCACTGGTCTGTGTTCTGAACAGTACATAGTGCTCATGACCTTTGTTTACTGTGCCCATGTACTGTCCAGTGGGTGGTAAGTGCAGGTAGTTGGTTTTAGCTACTTATATCTTTCCAGTCCCCAGAATAATGCCTGGCTCTGAGTAGGTGTTCATTACATACTGAAATAAATGAGTGAGCTCAGTCTGAGGAATCGATTACATTGGAGAGATTCCAGTTCGTTGTACTGTATGATGGGAAGACATTGACCTGGGATGGCAGCTTAGATGAGGGCAGTGGTGGTGACAGTAGTGGTGGGAGAAAAGTATGCTTGTGCGCCTGCAGAGGTATTTACAATATAATAGATATTGGAGGTTAGTCAAATGTAGGTGCTAAGGAAGAGTACTATGTCAATGATACCACAAAGATTGTGCTATGGATTAATATTAGTGCTACACCCTAAAACAGAAGGGAATACAAATGGAGCACATTATAAGGGAAACACTTTAATTTTGTTTCAAGTGATTAATCTTGACTTTGTGCATCTTGCCCCAACAATTAAATTACCCTAAAAATTCAAGTCTCGAGATTAATCTTAAAACCCTGATAATAAAGAAGCTTTTCTGTTGTTAGTCTCTAGAGTTGCTGAGAAAGGATGTAATACCAAAGGTGTCCGTTTCGCTCCTACTTATAAGATCTGATTTTTTTCTATAATTTACCAAGGCTTTTTCCTCTTTCAAAATCTGTTAGAATAGTGTATCTAAAATATATCTTCTGCACAGCACAAAGTTAATAGCGTTAAGTATTATCACCCTAATTTCTGAATGTATAATAAAAGTCTTTACCTCCATCTCCAACCAATGATATTTTTAAGCAGGGGGGGGGGGGGTGTGGGTAAAGCCTCTGAAGAAAAGGGAGCCCATCCATTATGTAGGAGGCTTATTAATATATTCCAGGTTCATTTACACTGCTGCCGGAAGGGTGAGTACCCTGGAACTTTTTAAAACTTCATTTCTATTTGTCAAATATATCTGCAACCCCAGTATTTGTAAAAGTGAGCAGGCAAGGAAAAACATCATAGGCGTAAAGACCTATCCACTCTCATGAGCTCATATTGATCTGCAGGGTGATTGAGATCTACTTTTTTAGACATAAGATAAAGCCTACGTTTATTTTAATAATCTCGGCTATGTAAATGACTGGTTGCCTGGGAGACATATTATGGTTTCTTCTGTAGCTATGTCAAGAAAAGAAATTACCTAGCAATAAAAATTTGAAAAAGGATGGAAACTGATGGAGTAAACCTTTTGAGAAAAATCTACTTTAGCTGAGCCTTTTAAAAATAATTTGTGTCCCAGGAAGGATGATTATGGTAAGTATGGAAACTGTCTCTGATTCTGTGATTAAGGTGGTAGAACAGAGAAAATTAAGTTACTTAAATGTTAATTATGCCCAAACTAAACAAGCATTCACATGAGAGAAAAAAGGAAAAGGACAATCCCCACATGCACACACCTTAAGCAAAGACATTTATTTATGTACCCAAGAGATATTTATTTACCATCTTCCTTTTGACAGGTTTGGAATTGATGCTATGGGAAATATGGAACAGGAAAATACTGCACTTGAGAATCTAATATGAATACATGATATAATATATTTGTGTAACTTCAGTATAATCTGAAATATAGGTAACCAGGGTGTCACAGGAACCAGTGGGAGTTCAGAGAAAGACTATTTTTGATTGGAGTAAAGTGGTAGATAAAATGTAGCTGGATTCTTAGAAAAGGCAATACTTGGGCTGGGGTCTGAAGGGTGAAAAAATGTCATAGACAAACAGTAAGGAAAGACAGATAGGAAATATCAAGACGAGTGTAAACGCAAAAGGTCATTGAACAGGGCAACAGAATGCACGCAGTGCGCTCTAAAGGATGCAGGAAGTGGGGACAGGGATACGGCTGAGGGACACAGTGCTTGCGGTGCTTAGAATTAAAGAATTGCGATGCCTGGTCGTAATTCAGCTCTAAAATTCACTCTTTTTGGGCACTTAGGTAAGATCCAAATTCTTAAAGACATCAAAATATTTATCCACAGAATAATAAGCTGATGTAATTGTAAGGTTTTCCTTTTGGTCTGTTGTGGTGTGGATCTGGAGTGTCTTCCCCCGAAGCCGCCTGAAGACGACTGAGTTAAATGGATGCTTTGCTCCTCAGCAGATCTGCTGACGATTTCATGTCCTGTCAGTGTTAAGTGATGGGGTCTCGTCATCAGGGCCGGCCGTGGATGGGTGGATGTGTGGCCAGGAGGGATGTGTGCTGACTCCCGGCTCCACCCTGCCGCTTCCACGGGGTGGCCAGCCCCTTGTGCCCAGGCCCCCTGGAATGCCTGTGTACCATTGCCAGCCAGCTGTGAATATACTGAGACTGCTGAGCTGGGAGCTGAAATGAGCCACCTCCTTTAAGTCGTGGCTGTCAGAGATTGTGTCTCGGAATGAGAAAGGGATGAAGACATAGTTCCTGGACTTGTCTAGTCCTTAAACTCAGATTTTGCCCCCTTCCCCCCTTTCTTCTTACATAAAATTCGTTACTATTTTGGTTCAAAAGACTTTGAGAATATCTCTTCAGTGCATCCTATGGTCTCACTTTCTTGATATAAAATTCACTTTCTGGGCTTTGGCTTCGATCTGTTCCTTTAATGTGCAAGGCTCAGACCCAAAGTGCCAAATGATCTTACATCAGACATCATTAGAAGTTAATGTGTGTCCTCTTGTCACTGGCTTATATCACATAGCATAATATCTTCCAGAATTACCTGTTGTGGCATGTGACACAGTTTTCTTCTTCTTAAAGACTAAGGAATATTCCATTTGCTATGTCTACCATATTTTCTTTATCCATTCTATCTTTGGACATTTAGGTATTTCCCACTATGCTAAGTGAAACTACAGTGACTAAGGGAATGCAAATATTTCTTTGAGGTTCTGTTTTGAATAATTTTAAAAGAAATATCCTGAAAGATTCCTTGATCATATGTGACAGTTCCTTTTTTCTCATTCTTTTCTAAAAAACAAAAACAAAAACTTCACTTTTTAAAAAACAATCGACTTGCTGCCCTATTGTACATTCATACCAATAGTTCTATTTTCTGTTTTATTAATAATGACTGTATCAACAACTGTGAAGAGATGTCCATCATCATGGTTTTTCATTGTGTTCCTTGATGATCAATGAAGTTTGCTGTTTGTTTGTTTTTGAAAATATCTATTTTAAGTCTTTCACTCATTTCTAATCAGATTGTTTGGGTATTTACTTTTGAAATGGAGAAATTGCTTACATATTTTGAATACTGACCCTTGACCTATTGCAGATACCTTGCCGTGTTCCGCAAGGTGCCTTCCCACTTCTTCCGTGGGTTTCTTTCCTGTTGTGAAAGGCTTGCACTCTGATGTTCTTTCACTTAAGAACATGTAACTTGTAGTCCGCGAACATCAAATATCTTTGTTACTTTGAGTCTTCTTTATTTTCTTTCTGCAATGTTCTGACATGATGTTTGTATTTTTTAAGACTTGTGCTTACTTGGTTATGTTTGTTGTAAGTATTGTATTAATTGCAATGCTATCCTAAGCACAATTGTTTTCTTGATTTCTTTTTTTGATTGTCTGTTGTTACAGACAGTGGTAAAATACATCTTTCTTTAATCCTGCAACCTTCACGTATTTATTTATTAGTTCTCATAATTTTTGACTGAAATGTCTAGAGTTTTCTCCACTTGAGGTTATGTATTTCACAAATAGGGATAATGTTTGTTACTCTATTCTGATTAAGAATATCTTTAATTTTGTTTATTTTCTGGCATAATTACTCGAGCTGAAACTTTCAGGTCCATGTTAAATAGAAATGGCGAATGTGAAAAATTTGGCCTTTTTTCTGTTTTTGAGGAAAACTTTAGTTTTCACCATTGAGTGTGTTGTTAGCTGTGGATTTTTCATTCATGGTCTTTATAATATTAGCTATGAAATTTTCACTTACTCTTAGTTTGTTGAGGGTTATTATCATGAAAGAACGTTGAATTTTGTCAAATGCTTTTCTGGGTTTATAGAGATATTCATGTAAAATTTTTATTGTCTCTCCATGTTATAGTAGATCATTTGGTGTTCTCCAGAGAAATGCTTCAATAGGAGTGAGATACATGTATATGGATTGGATTATGTAGTTACAGAAGGCAAGAAGTACTCTGATGTACTGTGTGAAAACTGAAAAACTAGGAAAGGTAATGGTTTAATTTCATCCAAGTCTGAAAACACGAGAACCAATAGATGGGATCAGAGACGGGGAACAGCTATTAGAAGCCGGCAAGAGATGCCAGTGCCTCCGGCAGTAGCTGATGGCCCATTCCAGTTGAAACAGATACAAATCTGTCAACCTCCAATTTTTAGTTCTATTCCATGATAATCACCTGAACTGGTGAAGGTAATCTAATTTATACTGTCTACCAATTCAAATGCTGTTTTTTTTTTTTATTCCAGAAATACCCTCACCAACACATCTAGAAATAATGTTTTCTTAGCACTTTGGCCCTGTCAGATTGACATATAAAATTAAACATCACACATGGCATTTTGTGTGAATTGATTGATTTTTGCATGTTAAATTGTCCTTGTACCCAAGGGATAAATTCTACTTACCCATGATTTGTGATCCTTTCAGTATAATATTGAATTTGATTTGCTAGTATTTCAGTAAAGTACTTTTTACACTTTAGCATATTTTTATCAAGAATACTATCCTGTAGTTCCTGTAGTTTTCTTGTTTCTGTGGTTTCTCTATCTGGAGTTGGTATCAGAATAACACTACTCAGAAAGTAAGTTTGGGTAAGACACAGTAGTACAGGGCTCTAATTCCAGCGTTCTAGGAGGCTGAAGCAGGGGGATGATACGTTTGAGCTCTGCCTGCAAAACTTAAAATAGGAACTTAATAAGATTCTGTCTCAAAATAAAATTTAAATAAAAAGATGAGGGATGGCTGGGGATAGAGCTCAGAATGAAGGCAGTGGGCCCAGTACCAGAAATAAACAAGTATGTTATTACCTTAATTCTGGATCCTTTAAAGAAGAATAGCATATACACAAAGCCAGAAATGGAAAGAGAGAATATTCCCATAGAATGACAGAGGCAGATCTCCGAGCAAGGCATTTGCAATTCAAGGCTTCACAGCTCTTTTTGGAAATATTACACATAGAAAATGATTCTCCTCTAGAACCTACAGAAGGAACACAGCCTTAAAGATATCTTGCGTTTGGTGAGCTCCCAAATCTGTGAAAGAATAAATTTCTGCCTCTTGAAGCTTCTCTAGTTAGTGGAACTTAGTTTCCACGATCATAGGAAATCACATACCTGGTAATCCATGGAGCAAACGAAATATAGAACAGGTAAAAGATAAAATATAGAGCAGGTAAAGAGATAAGTCAGACAAGAAGAGCCTTGAAGAAAAATACCTGGACAACTGGCCCCCAACTATTTTCAAGAGAAAGAATTCTAGAAACTGAAACCAGTCACCACAGAGCACAATACATTTCGCTCCATTGGCTGTGAGCACACGTCAGCTTGTTAAGTCATTAGTCACTCTCAACTGTACAGTAATGGAAGCGAACGACAAGGTGTTATTTGCTCAAAAATGCTGCCTTTAAATTGAACAATGGAAGAGTTAAATGATAGCTTATGTGTTTTCTGTTTCTTCCTTGTCTAGCTGTTTTCCCATTCTTACATCCATATAAGAAAAACCCAAGAAATGCCACTGGCCGTGTAATAGAACCCTAGAAAAAATGGCTTGCTGAGGAGGGGTCAGGATGGATGGAAGCGCACTTAGCTCACATCCGGAACACCTGAGGTTAGCACACTGAGCTCCCAGGACTTCCATATAAGGTTATAACTCTGATTCTTTGAGATGATTGAATAATCAGAATGTTAAGTGGACACTAGGATCCTCCTCTTACTCTACCCTATATGTTGTGGCTCTCCTCCAATACAGTAGACTGCGTTCTTTGAAATGAGTCCCGGAAGGTCATTTCGGTGTCTCAGCTCACCACACTCTCCTCAGCTGTTCAGTGGGTTCTGCAGATCGGCTGTAAAGCAGAAGACAGGGAAAAAGAAATGTGAAGGTATTTTCCCAAAGTTTAATTGATTACCAAATCTATCTAGAAGCCTTGAGTTTCATGGTTGAAAACCCACTTAAAGGCAATATATGCCAAAAGCCATATGACTTTTTCTCTGCAATACCAAGTATCTAAGTATCTCATAATATTTATTGTATTTTTCCACTCTTGATCAAATTACAGTGGCATGACTGATAATTGAATAAAAGTTTGAAAAGTAGATTCACACTGTGAGTTTCTAAATTATAATCAGTTTACTTACAAAGTGACACAAATACTTTTGCCAACATGCCTATGTACACATGTGCACATCCCTGTGTGGAAACATTGAAATATTCAGCTGCTTTTTTGACACATGAATTTGGATTATCTGCTGCTTTCCATGCGTATGTATCTGCCATTTGGAAGTTGTAAGTGAATATTGATTTTCAAAACGAAATTCAGTCACAGAGCTTGTCAATCAAATAAGGAGAGAAATTCAACAGTAAAATGAAATTAAAAATAATATACTGGAGATGCATATTTGGTATCAAGATTTTATTTTGTTTTAATACCAATTGTACAGGTAAAACACAGTACTTTATTTGTTTAAATAATAAAGAAAATAGCAGCTATTAAATCCCAAAACTCCCAGAGATCAGTAGTCGTAGAAAGTTATGTAATTTCTCTTCAGACAATATAGAATCATAAAAGAAAAGTGTCTTTCTGTACTTCTAACCCACGATCACCCTCCAGGGGTAATTTTTTCCCATTTTATTGATATATATATATGTGCAAAATTTAAGCTTTACAATGGAGTTGAACATTTTGTGCACATACGTATCCTGCTAAGGACACAAGGGCTTTCCCACTCTCTTTATGTCCCTCCCCCCACCTTCCCCTCTATCCCTTCTCCCCCACCCCACTCCCCTATTTCACTTTGTTTTTCGCTTTAAGTTCCATAAGAGTTGTGATCTGGGACTCTCATATCAGAGAGACCATTCGATGTTTCACCTTCTGCTTCTGACTCACTTCACTAAGCATGATGTTCTCCAGTTTCTTCCATTTGCCTGCAAAGCCTCCACGCTGTTGGACTTCATAGATACATAGTATTCTGTTGTGTATAAATACCATAGTTTGTGTATCCCTTGGTCTGTGGATGGGTATTTTGGTGACTTCCACATTTTAGCTATTGTTAGTTGTGCTGCTATGAACATTGGTATACATATATCTCTGCTGTGTGTTGTTTTGGCCTCTTTTGGATATATTCCCGAGAGGGGTGTCACGGAATCAATGGGGATATTTATTTCCAGTCTTTTGAGAGCTCTCCATACTGCTTTCCAGAGTGGTTGTATGAATTTACATTCCCACCAGCAGTGCGGGAGGGTTCCTTTCTCCCCACAGCCTCACCAGCACTGATTGCTATTTGACTTGTTGATATAGGCCATTCTCACTGGGGTGAGATGGTATCTTAGCGTTGTTTTGATTTGCATCTCTCTTATGGCTAGAGATGTTGAACATCTTTTCATGTATCTATTGGCCTTTTGTACTTCTTCCTGTGTGAACTGCCTCTTCCTTTCGTTTGCCCACTTTTCAATGGGATCCTATGTTTTGGTAGGCTTACTTTTCTTCAGCTCCCTGTATATTCTGGTTATGAGCTTCTTATCTGAGATGTTGGTGGTGAATATTTTCCCAGTCCATTGGTTCTCTTTTTACAATGTTGCTAGTTTCCTTTGCTGTGCAGAAGCTTTTTAATTTGACAAGATCCCATTTGTTAATAATGGGGATAATTTCTTTTGCTCTTGGTGTCTTGTCAAGAAAGTCTTTGCCTATGCCTATGTCTTTTAGAAATTTGCCGAATTTGTCTTCTAGAAGGTTCAGTGTTTCATTTTTAATATTTAGGTCTTTGATCCACTTTGTTTTGATTTTGGTGCATGGTGATAGGTGTGTGGGTAGATTCATCCTTCTGCATGTGGATGTCCAGTTTTCCCAGCACCATTTGTTGAACAGGCTGTTTTTTTTTTTTTTTTCCCATTGTATGCGTTTGGCCCCTTTATCAAAGATTAAGTGATTGAGGGTATTTGGGTTTGTCTCTGCATCTTCAATTCTGTTCCACTGGTCTGTCTGTCTATTTTTGTGCCAGTGCCAAATTGTTTTTATAACTATGGCTTTATAGTGTAGCCTGATGTCTGGAACTGAACTTGAAACAACAATTCTTAAATTCATATGGAACCAAAAGAGACCAAGAATAGCTAAAGCAGTGCTGAGCAACAAGACCTCCAGAGGTAATTTTAAATGGCTGTTTGTTTTGTAGGTAGCTTCACAACTCCAAATAGCATATTTATAGCTTTAATAATTTATATTATGTATTGCCTTTAGAATTTTTAGCCTAAACTATCTCATCCCTTTTCACTTTTCTTGCCTTTGATACCATATACTTTTTTTTTCATTTGGTTTCTTGTATCTGATACTTGAATGATTTTAACAAATAAATATTTATCCTTTTGCTCCATCAATTTTCTACTGCTTTTCTTTCAGTCTTTCTACTATGAATCCCCGAGTTTCATAATTTATCAAAGTTCTAGGTGCTAACATTATGAAATATAAATATAAGAGAGTATTTTATGCTTTGTCTCATTCAATCCTCATCAGAGTACCAATGACATTATTCATAGAAAAAAAATCACAAAAGTCTTGTGAACCAGAAAAGACTCAGAAAATCCAAAGCAATTCTCAGGAAAATGAATGAAGCTGAAAACTTCCCTCAATTTCTGACTTCAAAGCATACTACAAGGTTCTACTAACTCAAGTTGCCTGATACTGGCATAGAAACATAAATATAGACCTGTGGTGGGGAAACTTTTCTCTGCCAAGTGTCATTTGCATATTTGTAACATCATTCATAAGCTATAAAATGTTACCAACTTAAAGGTCATAAAGCAAAGGGGAATGGTTTGTAATTTTGATGTGATATATATATATATATATATATATATATATATACACACACACATACACACAAAATACTCAAGTTCAATGTAAACATCAGGTGTCACATATATACACATCAGTAAAATGGGAAAAAGTCATCTGCATTTGATAACACTTTTAGTTAATATATGATTAACTAACCATGTTACAGTTACCCTGGCTTCATTAGACCAAATGATTTCAGGGGCTGTTTATGGCTCATGACCAGAACTTTGCCATTCCCAATAAATGAAAGAAGTGGGATAGAAATGCAGAAATTAATGCACATATTTATATGCAATCGATATTTTTGACCACAGTATCAAGATCATAGAGTCTTTTCAATAAATGATGGTATAAAATTCGAATAGTCACACTGAGAAGAGCAAAACCCCTAGGTCTCACTGTACAGAAACAAACTCAAACCTAAATGTAAGACCTAAACCTATAAAACTACTAGACAAAAGTATATGGGAACCCCATCAAGGTATTGGTACAGATTTTTTTGATAAGACCACAAAAGCAAACAGTGAAGGTAAAAGTGGGCTAATGGAATTATACAAAAGTAAAAAAAAAAATTATGTATATCATAGGAAGGCCTCATCAGGGTGACAGGACCTAATGGAAGGAAATAATTGTAAACCATTCATTAGACAAGGAGTTAATAGTCAAAATGCAAAGGAACTAGATAACTCATCAACAAATTTCCCAAGGGATCTACTGAAAAATGATAAATTAAACAAATATCTCTCAGAAGAGGTTATGCAAATCATCTCCAAGTGCATGAAAAAATACTCAGTATAATAATGATGGAAATAGAAATAAAGAAACCATCATAAAATCTCTTCTTACCCTCAAGTGCCTGCTATCAAAAAGATAGATCTATAAACAAGTGCATGATAAGTAAATGTCGGCAAGAAAGACTAACATTTATTGTTCCTAATGAGTGAGATCATTTGGACCTTAAAAGTCTCCGAAAGGCCCTTATGTTAAGGACTTTATCCACAGGATGCTGCTCTCAGGAGGGAAGATGATGTCTAAGAAGTAGGATTCAGTAGTCTGCCTTTAGGTCGTTGAAGATGCTCCTTTGAAGAAATTGTTGGACCCTGGACCTTATCATTCTTTGCTCCCTGGCCAACAGGTAAGAAAATTCTCTGCATTCAAGAGTATGCTTTGCTTTTATGTAAATTGCCAAGATTTTGGATATAGTGGATAAATATGAAGAACTACATCTAGTCCAACTTGCTGAAAGTTGATGTTTGTCTTTTTAACTGGATATTCTATAATTTATTGAATGCATTTTTAACTACTTTATCTATTATCGGGTAATAATCTACTGTTTCATGTATTGCAAGGCCCTTGCACAGTAGCTTGACTTCCATCTTGTCTTTTTACTATATATTATATATATATTTTATTCTAAAACTATATCAAATACATTATTTGCTGTTCTCACTTTTATTTTTTTGGAGATGGTGTCTCACTGTGTAGTCACACTAGTCCTGAACTCACTATGTAAACCAAATCGGCCTCAAACTTAGAGCTGTCTTTCTGCATCAGCTTCCCAAGTGCTGGGATTACAGGCCTGTGCTACTATGCCTGGCTTGTTCTCACTGTAAACAATGAACCTTTAAAGAAAAATTAAAAATCTAGAAGTCCTTAATATTTACACATATTTGTTATTTCTGGCACTCTTTATCTCTTTTTAGATACTTGCTTCCATCTGGAATGAGTTATCTTATGTGTAAACATTTTCCCTCACATTTTGTTTGAGTGGAGGGCAGGCGATGATGCACTGTTCCCTCTGTTACTGCTGTTCTGAATACATCTTTCTCTCAACCTCGTTCATGAAGGACATTTTACAAGGTAAAGGTTTTGCTTCAATTCCTCCTGCTTACATTTCATTAGTAGTTTATGAAGTTTGGATTTTATTAAATATCTTATTTTAATATACTTTTAGCTATAAAAGGTTCATTTGTTAGTATGTGCCTTTCCCATCTATTGTCTTTATGTATTTATTTAAATTTATCATCATGTGCATAATAGTTTTTTGAAGTGGTTGACTACCATGTTATGTTTCTTACTGTTCTGACTTTCCTATGGATACATGACTCTGTATCACTTTCTCACAAGTTTAGTTGATTTTTTATTGTAGATGAGATGTGGAGCCTGTTTGGCTGAGGGCCACTGCAGACGTGACCTGGAACGGTGTGTTCCTTTGCCTGGCTCTCTCTTTGCTCTGTCCTTCCCGGCCAGGAGATGTGCCCCTGAGAAGGTGAGTTGTAAAGCTGTGTGATTGAAGCTGAAGGATCGGTGGAAACCTCCAGAAGTTGGAGATGTCACCAGTATGGAACATCTGCTGAGGAAAGCTATAGCCGTGGAAGAGAGGAGCCAGAGGGCTGCAAGCAATACACCTTGAGGTTCAGGGATACCCAGGCCCATTGGCACTCACGTCTTGTCACAGCTCGTCCCCGATGCTGATATGGAGCTACAGGATATAATGCTTGCCTTGATGAGTTTGGTCTTGCTTTGTTCACATTCCTTTCTATCCTATTTTTTTGGAAAGGGAATGTTCACCCTGTGTCATTGCATGTTAAAATACTTGAGATTTGTGTGTGTGCATGCTTATGGGGCTTATAGCTAAGTGTTATCCTGAGTCTCACAGGACACTTGGAGGTCTTGACTGTGAACTCTCCGGCAATTCTGAAACTGTTACTATTTTTAGGATTCTTAGAGATGAGTTAGTAGCTTTTGCGTAATGAAATGGATGTGAGTCTTTCAGAGAATGAGGCAGAATGGTATGGTTTAGATATAAAACGTCACCAAATGTTTCATGTATTTTAGAAGGTGGTTGGATCGTGGGAGTGCTATACTCATTAGTGCTTCATCCGTTGATAGTTTCTGGAGCTGAATGTGCGGTTAGCAGGTGGAGCTTGATTGGTGGTGGGTCACTAGAGGCGTGGTCTAGACGCGTGTTTTCTGTCTCTGGCCTTTTTTTTTTTTTTTTGGCTTGGAAGTCAGTCAACTGTGGGCTGAGTCTACTGAAACAATGAGGGAAAAAAATCACTTTCTCCTTTAAATTGTGGTTGTTGGATATTTTGTCCCAGAGATGGGTAAATGACTAATAAATTTACTATAGATGAATGTCAGGGAAGCTGTTGGTTTAGATCTGTTTCTCCACTGTGCCTTTTAATGTCATGCCTATGGAATATTCCCTGATGGTATATTGTTGGGAATATAGAAATAAAATTACCTTCAAATGGCACTCATATTATAATTGAGGAGTCCCTTATAGTGTGATAATATCCACACAAGAAGTTCTAATTCTTCCTAGCAGAATTTTATCCTTGCTTTAGGGAACGTGTATCATTTTTGTACTGAGTATAACGCTGCTGTCTTCCCAGCTCAGAGGAGGTGCAGGGCTTTTGAACCAGGTGTCTTGCAGGAAAAAGGAAATGATAAATTACCTTGATTTCAACACAAACCTCTTAACACTATGCAAACCTGCAGATTTAAGTTTAGTGACATGTATTTTATATTATTACAGTAAATTATTTGAATACCCAATGAACATATTTCCTTTTTTTGTACACTGAAGTCATTTGAAGTTCCTAGAGGTCTTCTAGAAATATATCGACATGTGTGGCCTGACATCCCCTTTTCATACTTAACATTGTTATAGATTAAGCAATTTATTATCTTTGAACTCTCCTTATTTTCATGTATTAGTGCTTTTAAGAGACTAGAAGTAACATATTCTCTTGGTATAGATCCTGGCTTTATTTTTGTTTTTGTTTTAGATGTTTTTGCAATTAAAAGTTTCTCATATTCTCTTCCCTACAAAGTATATAAAACATGTTTCTCTTACTTTCATGCCAATATTATTTGAGAAACAAATCCAAAGATATGAATATGAAATCATTTTGTAGTTATAATTGAGTTAAATATTTCAGCATGCTGTCCAGGTTTAGCACAAATTTTTAGAAGAGGCAAAAATAACTGGAACAAAAACATGAACCTTTAAAGAATTTCGTGCAGCTTAATGTAATATTGTCATGTGCAGTATTTCTTGTTGCTGCGTGTGAAGTAAGTTCTTAAGGACAGAGCGCAGTGAATTTATATGGTGTTTTATGCAACTGCGCATAATTAACAGATCATTTCTTAATTAGTGATGGACTCTCATCATGAAAATTTTAGGAAGTTTCCACTCTCTCCTGTTTCCTGATAATTTCTTTTCAATGAGATTTAGTCATTTTGGGGTAATTCTCATTTGAAATTTACAGAACTTGTATTGTCTCCTGGAAATTTGAGAACTGAGTGGTTCCTGTTTAGAAGTAAAGGCAGCTAAATTTTTTTTTTTTTAAAAGTTAAATCACCCTTTGTTTTGAATAAAAATCAACCACCTCCACTTAAAATTTTCTTCTAGCTACTGGCATGACTCCCAGGTGTGAAAAAATGCTGAAGAGATTGGGCATGCTCTGTAACTTTAAGAACCTTAGTCTAACATCAGAGATGATCATGTCCAGTAAAATGAGTTGTCTAAATCACTTTTGCCCCCTCCAACCTAAATCCAGATTTTAATTTAATATAGAATGTTTCAAAAGTTACTGAACCCTTAGCCTCCAATTCTTATTATAAGTGATACATTCTGGTAACTTATGAACCCATTTTCAAGCTCACATGCTTTTTGTGCCTTTAAATTATTTGCCAGAAATTCTGTTGCTTCAACCTTATTAATGTTCTTGCTGATTATTTCGTGTTGCAAAATTGCCAACCCCTATCTTGCACATATGTATTTCCCTTCAATTGATTTATTTTCCCCCTCCCTAAATGTTACTATTTGCTTGCAAATCTAACTCAAACTCACATATATACTAGTCATACGCGTGTTAAATATTTTATACCTATATCTGCACATGACTTTCCTGAATGGCTTATAGTCTAGATTTTTCAAGAAGATGAATTGAAAGCTGCTTATTATCTGCATGATCTGATCTCACTCAGTGCCATTCCTCTCACCCAGTGTAGCAGTTCGTATTATTTTTGCCACAATGTCAAGACGTACACAGTCTCTGTGATTTAGCACATATATATGTGAAAAGGTAAAATATTTCAGGAAATAAACTCATCTTCGTTATATGTGTTGAATTATACTTTTATATCTTAAAAGTAGTTGTGATCCATTAAACTGAATGATTATCTATGATCTGTCTCAGAACCATTCATAATTATGAGAAATCTGTTATTGAGATAGGAAAACGAACACTTTTTGAAGAAGTAATCATTGTATGTTGTACTTCTATCTCTGCCCTTTCATATTATGATCTGTGTATGCAGCACTATGCATTTTTAACCTTGTTATCGTTATGTAAATAACAGCATATTTTCTATATTTTTTACATCTTGCTTCTCTTGATCAGTCGTCAACTATTTACAGTTTCCAAGGCTAAGAATGTTGCTGCACATGTATATGACTTTTCTCCTTACTTTATTCTCTATGCAGGTGTACACATTTGTTTCTATAATCTCTAATTTGTTCCATCAGCCCATATATCTTTGCGCTGATATCACAGTTTCATAATGTGCTCTGCTATTTGGTGATGCACATTTTCCGGGCTTGTTAAATGCTTCGGTAATGACTTGAGTGTTCATGAGACTTGGCATGTTTTAAAAAAAGTTTTAGAAGCTGTGCAAAAAATTTTACTCAGTTTGTGCCCATTGATTGGGGTTATTTTGATTCTGTTAATCAATTTTTGAAAATTGACATTTTTCGTATATTTAGTATCTGAATTCCTAGATATTGTACACATATATCCATGTTTTGTGTTTTGTGATGAGGTTTGCGTGCTTTTAATTCAAAATATTCTTGACTTTATTTGTACAGTTTTAATGGTATCAGGTAAGCTTTAATTGTAGTTAGTATATGAGAAAATAATGACTATTTATATATTGACATTAGGTTCAATAACCTTATGAAGTTTATTTGGTTGTTCCAAAAATGTTTCCCTAAATAATATTTTTATGTGATTGAGTTACTTATATATGATAGAAACTTGAGTTCTTTCTTTCAATTCTTACACTTATTCTCTTTCCGCCTTTTTAGGCCATTGCTGCAGCCAATATTAATGTTCAAGTGTTAGCAAACACCCTTGTCTATGAGGTAAGTAATATTTTAGCATTAAGTCTGATGTTTGTCATACTTCTTTTTAAATGTATTTTTCAGGTTCATATTTGGGAAATTAAATTATTTCTAGATATTACTCACTGACAGAAAATGATTCATTTATCTTTTAAAAATTCAATCTTACAAGTCATATTTTTTGACTACAACAAAAAGCCATTTCCATTACCTATCGTTACTGCCTGAATATCTGATGAGTTATTTTGCAGCTTCTGAAATCTACCTGAGTTCATTTTTTCCTATTTCTCCATTTCTTTTAGATCCACTTGATCGGCCGTTCTATTTTCCTGCTTTTTGGTGGTGGTGGTAGAAGTCCCAACAGGGTCCTCTAAGCCTCAGTAGCTCTGGGAAGTGATTTGCATTGACTTCTGCGGATTTTCTCCCATGTGAGTAGGAGACTTCCCGTATCCCTTGGCTTCAAACACTGAGCTTACCTTCAGTTCACTATTTCACACGGAATGCCTAATTTCTGCTGCCCTGTACACCTGAACTCCTAGGTGCCGCTACCTGATTTTGAAAGCACAGCCCAGTGTATACACAACTTCAGCCTTGCTCACATTCAGTATTTCTTTGTCCCGTTGAATCATGTCGATATTTATTGTGTTTCTGTCTTTAGGCATGCCTTTGAAATTTTTTACATCATATTTATTATTTAATTATGTCTCTTTCAAAACCCATGCCTCATAGTTTACAATTGAAATTCTCATCCAATTGTCTGATCTAAGTTTCTGTTGTTCAGATCTGTAGCCATGGACTAGAGGAGAGATGGTGACAGTTTAGGTAGACTATAGTCGTGGCAGTGGGGAGAGTTACATTGATTTCATACATGTATATCCACTTCTACAAAAATTATAATTGAATATGTGTAAAAGCTTAGAATTTTTATAGTATTAGACATTTCAAAATATCTCATCTCTCAATCTTCTGATTTTAGCAGCCCATAGATTTATTATCATTTACTTAAATAGGAGGCTGGAAGAAAATCTTTGATTTGTTTATTTCTTGACATATGTCTTACTTCTTGACATAATGTGGTTTGGATCTAGAGTGTCTCCCAAAGGCATCATGTGTTTGGATGTGCTGGGATGCCTTTGGAACTGTGTGCTGCTGAGAGGTGAGGCCTTATTGGAGGGGCAGACCCCTGGGGCTTAACCTGAGAAGGGGCAGAACACTGAAGTGTGACCCGCAAGGGGTGGGTCACTGGGACAGGACCTGGAACAGTGCAGGCCAGCTCCTCCCTTCCTCCCTGGCTTGGCTGCTTGTTTGTAATGTGGTGAGAAGGTGCCTCCACCTCTGCCTCCTCCAGGCTGACCACCCATGAATGGACTGTGACCTTCTGAAACTGTGAGCTAAAATAAGTCTTTCCTCTCCTATATTATGGATGTTATGGGTTTCTTTTTTTTTTTTGTCTCAACAACAAAAAAACGTAACTAAGGTAGTTTTTGATATGAAATATTCTTTTTAAAAAAAATTCTTGAAACAAGGTCTCTCTAGTCCAGGCTGCCCTCCGACTCACAGTAATTCTCTTACCTTAGGCTTCTAAGTGCTGGGGTTACAGGGATGTGCTTCAAGATCTAGTTAATTTTTATATGGTGTTGGGGAATTGAACTGAGGGCCTTGCACATGATAAACGCACTCATAACCAATGAGCTATGCCTCCAGCCCTGATATGAAATATTAAGACAACACTAGCAAATATATCATTCCTGAGAGGCATATATTGTTTAATACCTGAGAAATTCAGTAGAAAAACAAACTAGAGGCAGAATTGGGATTTGTCAGGTTATGAAGAGTGTTGCAAATCATTCTCCTTGGTTGGTCTTTGATGCTCAGTCTAAGTTGATTAGTGTTTATTTTTTTTATCCTGATAACTGAACTCTCTACCCTCGGGCTACAGGAGTTGCAGTAAAACCACCTGCTCCATCTCACCTGATTCTTGAATTTGCTCCTATTCAGCTCGTTTATAATATTGAAGTAGAAAAGAAGCAAGAGTTGTTCCTAATGAAATCCTGTAAATAATGCCTGAGTGGTGATTGAGAGAGAGACAGAACAGGGGCATCATGCAGACTAACATGAGGTTGCAACTTTTTATCTCATTTGTTACAGTTTTTGTAACAGCACATGAGTTATTTCACATACATTTCTTATCCAAATATAAAATCGACATTTATATAAACCTTTTTCTCATAATGTAAAGGCCTGACAGAGATCAGATCCATAATTAGTGTCAGAAATCATATTCTTAAGAAGATAATCAACATCTTTAATTTTGAAGATGAATAAAATAAATAGTGTTTTATGGCTCTAGAGACAGCTCAAAGAAAATATACCACGTAGTACCTCTTTACACTCAAATTCTCATTAGTTAAAATGGCGGAAATACATTAAATATGATAATAAATGCTTTCATAGAGTGTTTAAGAAATACAATATGTTCATAACCTAAGAAAAAGAGCCATTTTGGAATGTGTGATTTTGAGTTTCTTAAATATTTGACCAATCATTTTCGCAGTGCATGAGTCTAAATAACATGGAACCCCATGGTCACCTGTAAATATATTTGACATCTCAGGCAGCCTATCCCAAAAGAAGAAAAAAAAAAAAAGCTGAATGAATGAGTAATCAGAAAATGAAAGTTTGCACCAAAATAGAAACATTGGTCTCTTGGGGGGGGGGGGGGGGCGGTGGTGGTGGTGATGCATCGGGTTCTGTACAAGTGAATACAGGATCTTTCACTGTATTAAAATATCTCATACCAGTGTGATGCTTTAAACACTATGCCCTTTTGTGTCTGTATCACAGAGTCCTGTCCCCCTTTAGTAAGTCAGAGTCAGAAAAGTAAAAAACTGAGATGACTTGCTGTTGTTTTAAGCAACCTCATGGGGAAAGTGTGAGTGTTCTCAGGTCGCTGTCCTGAGCTGATCTCCACTTTGCAGGGCTGCTCCATGGCTCCTCAGCGCTCTTCCTGAATTGGTCTTCTGCTGAGTCTTTGGCACTCAAAGAGAAATTAGTTAAGGCAGTTTAATAAGTGCCATTATAATGAACAAGCAGTCTCCAGTCCCTGTGCTTTAAAAATCCAATAAGCTGACTTTGACTGCACTATTTTAACTTGCTGTTAATTAAAGGTATTGCCATTTGAGGAAAGTGAGAAACAGATGCTGGAGGTGACTATAGCTTCGTGGATTTTTTCTTTCTCTTTTTTCCCCCTTCTCCCTTTCTTGCCCGAAACTTCTTGAAGGAGAGATAGGCCATAGTTATAACACAAATGCAAGCCACCTAATAAATGTTTAATTCCATTTGGATCTGTCCACAAAGCTCATGTGCTATTGTCAGCTAATTAATGTAACATTAATTAGAAAGCATTTTTAACCAAGTTAGGCTCATTTTCAAGTGGAAGGTTCCTGCAGGCCTTTGGAGGCCTGATGGAGGGTTTTAGATCATTAGCATTATTTCATGGAAGACCAGACATAAGTCATTTCATAAAATGTGTCATGACAAGAGCATAATATGTGAAGGAACGACAGGGGAGGTGTGGCAATCAGATTGCAGTATGGCTGAAAGTTATGAAAAAAAAGGAAGGTAAATCAAAAAAGGTTTAAGTGCCAAATGAAAGATAAAATGTGCAGACTAATCTTTTTGTATTTTTGATTTGTTGTATTAAAATTGCCCTATAAGTACTAGAGAAGTGTTTACACTCATGACCCAGGACTTTCTATTTTACTAAATTTGCATTTTCAGAATTTCAATCAAAATACCATTTTAAAGATATTTGTTTTTAAATGCATACTATTAAAATAATTCAAAAATATTTTGTATATTTTAATGAATCCTAAAAAAAATCTCAGGGCCTAAGTTATTATTGTTCGTGAAATTTTGTGCTTGTTTACTACAGAAATAGGAAAGAATTTTCTCTCTGAGTGATGTGCCCTGTTGATATTTTAGAAGGTATATTTGACACACTGACTTAATAGCTCCTTTGACAACCTTGATTTTAAGAAAAATTTAATTTTGTTAGCTCATTCTTATTCAAGCCATCATGCATTTTTAATAATGATTGATAGTCATTATAATTATAAACACTAAAATTTCACCATGGTTATTATACATCAGACATTTGTTATGTTTTGTACATACCAGGCACTTTCTCCAGACTTTGTAATCATTCATTAACTTAATTTTCACGTTGCGCCCACTTTATACATTAGAGCATGGAGTGGAAAACAATAGTTTAGCTGGTTCAAGGTGCGGAAGAAGTACACATCAGCCCGGATTGAAATCTAGGCTCGTCTTCCACCCAACCTTTTGCTTTTCGCCACCACAGTGCACTGCCTTCTGATAAAAGAAAAATGGAGACATTTACAAAGGAAAAAAGTTCATAATCATGACTTAGCATTTACTGCTCTGTTGTGTTCCACCCAAAGATACACTGTTGTGTGAGTTGATGAGATACATCTTCATAAAAAAAACACAAAGAACTGAAAACATAAATATGAGGGAAAAGTATTGTGTAGTCAGATACCAAAAATTTGGTGGAAGGTTGTCAAGCTGGAGCATGCTCTGAACGGCAGAGGAACACGGGGCAGGAAGCCAGGAAGAATGCCATCGGCTGTTGCTTTTAAAATGAGCCAGTGATGTAAGTGGATTCCACTCTGGTACGGGTGTATAGAGATCGTGTCAGCATGGAGTTGAGCTCAGGGCTCCACCTGCTCTTGCTGGCCTCTGCCTTCTTCTCTGTCCCTCACAGCCTTATAGCCACCGTCTGTCCGAATCCCATCCTGCCTCTCATTTCCATCCAGATCAGCCTAATATTTCAATGTCAGCTGACAATCCTCTATTCTCGTATGGTCCCATACATCCCTAATATCACCCTTGTCCCTGCTCTTTCTCAACTCTGAAACCTTTCCACTGTGGCTTCTGAATCTTTACTCGTTAGGGACTGAGGGTTTGGGACTGCTAGAAATAGGCCAGTACGAATTCAAGTAATATTTGTATCCTTATACCTGAGCCACCTAATGCCACCATTCACTCGCTCTTTACCTCTGATTATCTTTTGCTAACCCTACCCCAGCCGTTCACTTATCACTGCCAAAACTTCAGTTCCTCCACAATTTCAGTTTCAAACACGAAAGTATCAGGCCACCCGTGTTTGTTTCTTCACTCCTGTAGGAGCCCCAACTCCCACGTAACTGAGTCAGGATCTACAGAGCATGGTGGACCCTGATGTCTCACTTTCCCCATCAGCATTCTTACTTGTAAACAAGCTTACGCCATACGGCCAGTCATCTTCCTAGCACCTTGCCCCACTCAAACTTCATCACGCTTGCCTGGAATCTTCTAAACCTCGTGAAAACCCTTCCCACCTAGGCCCGGGGGATCGCTGCAGAGGGAAATCTCAGAAGCATGCTGACAGTTTTCATTTTAAGTTCAGGAAACTAACTGGAGTTATTGCTTTAGTCCTGCCTTATGATTTCTCCTTCTCCAAGCCTCCAAGTATTTCTACATTTTCCTCATTCTAAACTTACAGTTATGCCTTAGATTTCACTGAAAATAAAATACAAAAAGAAGATTTTTTTTTCTCCCATTGTCTCAGTGGTGTACCTTTCTGTGTGTCTGCTAGACGAAGTCCTTGGTGCCCTGTGATTCCTGGGAGTGAACTCTGCTGACCTCTTCAGGCATCCTTTTAATCAGACTTCTGTTTCTTTTCCTTTTCAGCTATTCAAAGCCATAGCTACAGGGGTTGGAGGAATAGCACAGCGGTTAAAGTGCTTGAACAGCAAGCACAAGGCCAAGAGTTCAATTCCTCAGCAATACATAAAGCTGGGCGTAGTGGCTCATGCCTGTAATCCCAGCCCTTTGGAGCTGAGATAGGAGGATTGCTGTGAGTCCAGTGCTAACCTGGGTGGACTGCATAATGAGCTCAGGAACAATCTGGGCTACAGAGTGAGACCTTATCTCAAAAAAGCAGAAACAAAGCCAACAATTGTAGATACAGAAATGAGCTTGCTTCTTCTGTAATCACTTTTTCTCTTTAAGAATTAGCCTTTCTAAACATACGACTTCTACCATCAACTTCTGTCCATATAAGGACCCCAAGCGCACCCGCGGTGCCTTCACTCTACACTGCCCTCAGGGAGACTGTGCTGCTCTTTTAGAACAAAACAATATGGAACTGAACATAGTTGTTTTGTTCTCTTGAGTCCAACCCAGTCCCCTCCCCACTAACATTTCGTTGAAACTGCTTTTGTCAATACATCCAGAGAGGTTCCGGCTGCAGAGTTCAGCAGATGGGTGCTGGGCTGATCGGCAGCAGGCACCTCAGTCAGTGGGTGCCCCCTCCTTCCCAGGACACACCTGCGTCGCTGCCTTCAGGACTGCCCGGATTCCTTCTTCCACACGGAACACGCACTGACTTGTGTTCACCGTGACTGGCTCTTCACGCTGTTTCTTCTCCTACTGCATAGTGGCTCGAAATAGCACGCCTTTGCTTTTACTTCTGAAATCTGTATTTTCAGTTTCAACACCTAAGTAAAACTCACTTAATAATTAAATACCAATAATTCCTTATCATTTCTAATTGCTGTCTCATTCAGAACATGTCCAAAAGAAATTTCCTCGTTTCAGTAAATGACAGCATTGACTCTCCAGTTGTCCTCACCACACTTTAAAGTAGCCCTTGAAATCTTTCTTTCTCATGTACCCATATGAAGTCTAAAATCTGGCCCCAACAGCCCATCTCAGTGTCTCCTCGGAGAGTCTCACCCACAGCTTCTCTGCCAGTAACAGTCTTGTCTTGGCCACCAACATATCTCAGGTGATTGATGTAATACAGAGGCCTTCCCAGTTCTGTTGTTCTCCTTTTAATTAGCACGGCTAGGATGGTATGTGAAAAATATAAGTGAGCACCTTTCACCTCTACACCTGAAACCTTTCCTTGGTGCCTCAGGTGACTCTGGGGCCTGGATCTGTGCTGCCTCTCTGCCTCCCTTCACTTCTCATTCTTCGTGCATGGTTCACTCCAGCCACAGGGGCATTGCCAATGGGCAAAAACATTCATACCTCAGACCCTTTGCATCTGCTGTTTTTTCAATTAAACTATTTTTCCTCAAGGATTATCAGGGCTTTACCCCACACCTCATTCAGATTTTTGCTAGTCCTATAATTTTCTGTTTCTGTCTCCTTTCTGTATCTTAATTTTCCTTTTTTTATTTCACCAGCTCACTGTCTAACAAAACATACGTTTTTGTTTGTAATATTTTGTTGGTCTTTCTTTGTCAGTCAGCAGTTATAACACACGAGTTAGGTTTTCTCATCTTTTTTTTTCCTATTGCATTCATGACATCTAGCACAACGCTTGACATGTAGTCTATGTTGAATATTTGTTACATTAATAAGATATATGAAATGTGATTCTGTAATTGGTCAAAAATTCCTTTCTGATTCTAGCCATGACAGTGGAGATAACAGTAGATGGCCATGCAAGGAACATACCCCGAGAAGAGAAAGCAGTTCCCTTGTGAATCTTCCCTAGAAAAAACAAATGAGTCTAGGGAAAAAAAAGCCTAATGGGGGATCTGAGTAGCTTGGAAACAAGAGAAAAAAATTATGTTCTTTCTGTTAACAAACTCACTTAGAGCCGTCAATATTTTCTAAACAGTATTCCACTAGAAAATTATTATAGGAGATATTACAAGTCATGCACGAGGGACTCCATAATTACATAAGCTTGAGAAATTCTGTTGCACAGACTTTGAAACGGGCTTCTCCATTGAAGGACTTTTAAAAAATCCATTAAAATTCAAATTTTATACTGCAAAGTTTGCAAGAGGAATTATTTCTATACTATTGTTCAAACAGTTGAAATATGAAGGATTTTTATAAAGCCAATTATGGAATTCTTCTGTACATTTCAAGATGCAATATCTAATATGATTTCATTTGCAAGAATCCTAAATCATTTTTTCTCAAACTGAAGTATTACTGATCACTTGTCAATACCACAGATTATTCATTTGTCTGTCTAACTGGCTCTTAGCAAACAGTATTTACTTAATGACTACTCTTACATTATTCTAAGGACTACAGATACAGGAGACAAATTTGTTATTTTTATGTAGACTAAGTTTTAATGGCTACCGAGAGGCATACTGGTAACATTAGCTATGTCTGAAAGAGATGTGAATTTGTATTTACCAATTTAATATTATATTTTATTGTTTTAAATTATACAATCTTACAGTTATACAATGATAAGGGACTATGTAGCTTTTCATTTTTTTTGAATAGTGTAATGTCAACCTTTGATGTGATGTCACCTTTTGGGGAACAGTTTTAGAAATCATTTCCCAGCTCCTCCACATATACTCAGCAAAGAACTAGATGGTCAGAAAGAAATTCCAATTATGATCTCAGGTCATAATTAGACTAAGGCCCTTGCCCTTAGGCAAAGCAGTAAATTGATCTACATCTTAGGTTATGTAGCTTTAAGATCAATTCAAGAAACATTTATTATACATAGGGCTGAAGGAATGGCACAAAGGTTAAAGTGCTTGCCTTACAAGTACAAGACCCTGAATTCAACTCCCCAGCACCACATAAAGATGGGTGTGGTGGTGCATTCCTGTAATTCCAGCACTTGGAAGGCTAAGGCAGGTGGATTATCCTGAGACCCAGGCCAGTCTGGGCTACCCTATTGAATTCAGGATAAGCCAAGGCTACAGAATAAGACCCTGTCACAAAACAAAACAACAACAAAAAATACAGAAAAACAAAAACAAGACAAAGTACATTTATTAAACATTTCCTCACTACAATGGCAATGCCAGTTCCATCATTTTTGCGACAGATATTCTGGGTACTGCCAACCAATCTGTCTGTCTGTCTGTCTACCATATATCTGTATTAATCTTGTTCCCTACATATATCACTATGCCTATTGTCTCGAGTTAACATGTAAACACATACAGCCATGTGGTGGTTCCTTCTATTTCCTGAATTCATTGGCTATATGCTAAGATATATGCAAAATATTTCTGAAGAGACATGAGTTAGAGAAAGGTATCACACTGTAGGGAGGTATTACAGATAATTACTCTTTTTGCCATGTTTCTCCCTCCTATCCCTTCCCTGCAAGGTGGTTATACTTTTTATTGTGTCTTGTGTAACAACAGTAGGGTTGACTTTGGACTGACGAGTGTGAGCGACAGTGTGATGCTGAACTTCTCAGCAGATGCCTGTTGATCATACTACAGTTCTTCCTTCTCTGTGTACACTTGTCCATGACACTTATGTGAATCAAATAAGGGCTACTTCCTTCATGTTATTAGCACAGAATTTGAGCCATAGCTTGTCTACGACTTAGCTCTGATAAGCACAAAATAGTTTTGTTCTAAACCTTTACAGTTTGGTATAATTTGGTACCATAGAAATAGATGGCCCAAACTAATAGACACAAGAAACTTCAAAGATATATTTGCATTTTAAAGGCGATATGGTAGGTAAGAAGTTCATCACATATATTTAGGTTAAGTGTGAAAACAGCTGAAGTTTCAGATAGAGAGTTCACTGTGCAAAGGTCAGAAGATAAGAAAGAAAGCAGTGGTTTTGATGATTTGCAAACCTTTTGACATCTAGAGCTGACTTCAGATATATAAATGGCAAAAGATGAAACATGAAGGTATGCCAGCATCCTATCGTGGTCAATTTTATGTGTTATGATAAGGCCTTCGGATTTTACTGTATGGATTTTAAAGATTTTTAGCAGGAAGGATGACAAAGCTTATTTTGCAATATAAAGAAAATTACTTGAGTTTCAGGGTAGGTGATGAATTTGGACATGGAAAAGAATTGTAAGGGAAAGCCTTGCAATCCTTCATCAGAGAAACTGGAAAACTTGAATCGTGGTGGTAGTAGTGGCAAGTGATGGATCCTAAGAGCATTTGGTTGTCGGAAGAAATAGCCTTAATCAGAGTTGAGAGAGCAAGGAGAAGTAGAAGTAGAGGAGCAGAAGGTGCCGTGGGACACACATCAGAGCAGTGTGGGAGCCCGGGGCCCTGCTCCCCACTCAGAGGGGTACTGTTTCTACCCTAATAAAAGAAAGCAGCACGGGGTAGGGAAAAGTAGAGTTAAGTGTGAACATGACATACCTATAAATGAGTCTGTTTGACGACAGAGAAAGGATGTGTTGGTGACATGACTGGAAGGCAAGTGGGGTCCTACTGAGTTCTTCAATTCCTTGTTTCTATTGTCAGTAATTACCCCCGCCCCCACAAAAAGGCAATTTTCACAGTAAACTGTGTCTAAAAACACAATCCAGGATCATGAGCACTCTTAGTAGTTACTTGATTCAATTTAACCTCATTAGCCAGAAAATAAGTTTCTGTACATGACTGGACTAACAAGTGGCTTAGTCCATTCTTACTGCAAATAGCCCATTATCATAGACTGGGTGGCTTAGAAAGAACATAATTGTACTTCTCAAAGTGCTGGGGCATGGGCAATCCAAGGTCAGAGCTTCGGATTTGGTGTCTCACGAGGGCCCACTCTTTTACTTACTGATGGTGCCTTCTCTTCTGATAGGACAATGGCAACCAACTGCCCTGAGGCCTCTTTTTTTTTTTAATTAAGGATACTAATTCTATCACTCCCATAACCAATCACCTCCCAAAAACACAACCCCTTACTACCAATTCATTGGTATTAGAATTTAGCTCATAAAATTTGTGAGGAACACAAGTGTTTAGAGCACTGCAAGGAAAGACAGAATAGGTTGGTCTGTTACTATGACAACAATCACAATTGGGACTGTAGTCTGTTCTGCATGGTTGGGTTGTTGCAGACCTGTAGAGAAATGCAGCATCTTTGAATGAAATGCATCTATCTGTCAACTACTGAAAACAGGGAGAAATGTAAATAAATTAATGCTATAAATCTCTCCCTGTGCTTGTATTTAAGTCTTAGACTTCTACAATATCTAAGTGTATCTTGCTAACTTTGGGGAGTCATCCACTACTTTGCATTCTTTTGTGTTATAAAAATTGTGGATATCACAAGTTTGTGGTAAGAAAAGACTATGCTTTGAGGATTGCAGAATAGAGCCTGACACTCTATATTCCATGAACATTTGTCAAATGTATGATAATCAGAAAAATATTGAGTGTTTTGAGTATGTAGTGTTTGCGCTGAAATTTCTTCCTTTGTAGGGAGATGAGATGATTTGAAAGAAATTGTTCTATAGTGGATGTGCCATAGGGATGAAGATTTCCGAAGAAAGATGCAATTTTTTTTACATCTTCCCCTTATTATAACTAGGAGTATAATCAGGGGAAATTGTCAAATATGGAGGAGAATTCACAATGTTGAGAGTCTTTTTCTTTTTTATTCACCTTTAAACTAGAGAGCTTAGAACAAATTTCATCAGCCAAATGAATGAAGAGTAGTACCTTGCTTCACTGATGAGTAGGGCATAATGTATATTTATTTTCAACATGATGCACCAGAGAAAAAGCCATCAAAGTGGTGGCGGGAGAATGTCAGACCATTTCTTTGTATTTATTAGTTAAGTGAAGAGAGGGTAAGAGACTCAAAAAAACTATTTGATTTGACATTTAACTTTGAACAGGGAATTTACCAACAGGGAACCCAGAGCAAAAAGAAAGGGAAAAGGTGGGGATTATGTGGTAAAGTTCAGAGGAATGGAAAAAAGTTAAAAGATATTGTTTTGTAGAAACAAACCAATTGACAGTGTGATCACAACAAAGAGCTTGCAGTGAGAGTTGGTCATCAAAAAATGCAGGGACGTTTCTCCTTCAGTGAGTCTGGAGAAAGTTCCTAAGGTGTCAGTCACACCCTCCAGTCAGTGCAAGCCAGGCACTTCCTACTCCCCTAATCCACTTTTTCTTTTCAGGCTGCACGCAGTTCCTCACGTAGAACTGCTTCATTTTTCATTCCAGCTAGAACTTCTGTTTTCATCAGTTACCTTCTTTTTATTACTTCTTCCCAGATGGAATCAATTATTATTATTTTTTATCCTCTCTTCTTGACCTAGATTTAGCTGGTGACTCTAGTTTCCCAAGTGGTTTTAATAGAGCTCATCCATCCCCATAATTTATTTCAATAAAGCATACGTAGACGAACTCAGGAATTAACTCAGAAAAAGTCACGACAGTAATATAAATGCTTTCAGTCTTATTTATGCCCTCATTCTCCTCCTCACGAGAATTTTACTACCTTGAGGAACCAGTCCCGGGCAGGGCCACTGCTGCGGATTCTGCACTTTCCACTTCTGTGTCCCTCTGGGGGCAGATCAGATTCCTCACTTAATGATCTGAGTGTGGCTGCTGGGGTTGGAACTGTCTGACGTGTTAGGTTAAGCTGCGGGGGTAATCAATAGTTTAATCAGTCTCTCTCCTTCTAATTCTGCTCTTGTTACTTGCATTATTCATCACACACAAAAATAATGCTTATTTTGCCCTCTCCTGCCAAAATCAAAATCAGGTCAAGTTGAGCAGTACCAACAGAGTGGAAAAACGTGAAAAATATATGTCTTTATCTTTTTGATTTTAGATTTGGAGATCATACTGCATAGGCAGTGTAAAAACACTTAAGTGTTACTTATGCAAAAGTATTTGACTCCTGTTGTATGCACTTAGGAGAGATCTGCTCTTTGTTTATAATTAAAGTGGGCATATTTTCATAATCAAATTTGAAAGGGGAAGACAAATGTTTCACAGTAATATGACCAACCTCATGAGATTATTTTGTTAAATGAAAGTACCTGGAATAAAATTATTCAAAATGTGACAGTAGGACAAATGCAAGCTTGAAAGTTGAGTATGTGTCTAAAATGAAGGGTTTTATTTTTCTTCTGTAGATAAAGAGCCCCTGTTATACCACACCTAAAACCCAGAACTTAGGTTTCCGCCTAGTTTATTGATCTTTTGTATATTTGATTAGTATGTGTAGGTAGGCATACATTTTTGTTTTGATATCTTATTCTGGCTTTGTTTTGGTTATGGCTGTTAATACCATGCACTAGTTCATTTATTTTTTTTGACTAAAGGGAGAGATTTTTGTTTGTTTGAGTGTTGTTTCTGGATACCAGAGGTGTTAAAACATATTGGCTTTCTCTTACTTGGCTCAAGAATTAATGTTCAATCTTTTCAAGAAAGGTGGATGCAAAAAGAAGAAAATCAGTGTCATTGAAGGACTTTACAAGAACAGAGAGAGAGAGAGAGAGAGAGAGAGAGAGAGAGAGAGAGAGAGAGAGAGAGAAAGCAGGGCTGTTTAGTACCCAGGGAAGCTTCAGGAATCACCCCCCTGGTGGAGCTGCTTTCCTAGGCCATTAGCAGGAGTGGCCGACTCAGCACAACCCCAGGAGCAAACGGAAGCAACTCAACAAGCACAGAGATGCCTGGGGGCCTGGCAGATTTCTAGCAGAGCTAGGCAAATCAGTAGCACACCCAGATGGCACAGATTCATCATGACCACATCTGCAGTCTCCCCGAGGGAGTGCACGAAATATTTGAGGGCTGAGGATATTTTTGCAGGCAGGCATTTTGGATGAGAAGATGAGCACCAGAGTGTGCCCAGCATAACCCACTATGCCCTTCAAGCCCGTGACGCCCTAGAAGTCACCTCCAGCGATGAGGGTGAATTTCCTGTTGCATGATTTACTCAAAAGTCATCAACAAAGATCATCTCCAACTAGTGCTATGGAAGGCAGTTCCTACAAGGAGACCATAGCATTCGGCTGTGTGGGTCCAGATGCATCTCCTGAATGTACGTGAGGTGCTCTGCTGTGCATGGGTTCCGCAGCTTGAGAAGTAACAAGACCCTTCAGATAGTGCAGTCCAGATTATTTCACATGTATTTTGACCCTAAAACTTTTTGGTAAAAATGATTTTGTGGAAATCCACACACTGTGGAAATACAGGAATAAGATACAGTGTTTAGTCCAGAAATAATTTTACTTAACAAAGAGCTCGCTCTTTCTGTCATGCATAATATTGTGGCTTAGATTCCCCCAAAGCCTCACACATTTGGTTTTTATGGATTTCATATGCTTTTGGGAAGGGAGGCCTGGTCAGGAAGAATGGATTTCGGGTTTGTGATGGAGGACAGGCATGAGGTAGATTAGACTACAGGTATGTGGCCTGGCAGGATGCACACTCCCACTCTGCCTTCTTCCGGACGGCCCTGATTCTTCCTCTTGCAGTGCTGTGCGCAGCCGCCCTCTGCCAGACCTTCTGCTATTGCCAGCTGCTCATGAATGGACTGCGCTTTCCTGAAACTATGAGCTAAAACAAATATTTCTTTCTTAAGTTATGGATGTTGGGTATAATGTGCCAGCAATGAATAAGTAACTAAGGCACACATATACTCTTACACTTACACCCCATAAAGTCCCATAAGTTTGTAACTATGATGAAGGAATATGAGAAGAGGGCAGGTGTAGAAAAGAATGGAAAAAGAGGGGTAGGGAAGAATGTGAAAATGGAAAGTTTCGTAGAGAAACAAAAATATCGAACTGAGGTTCTGGGAAGGGGAAAACATTTCAAAAGTAGAAATCATGAAAGAAACCATTTCTGGCATGAGAATAGTAAGAACAAATACATAGTCCTAAAAACAAGAACTGGCCATGGTGACGTGACTGGAACCCTCATTCTCTGGGAAGCAGGAGGATCACAAGGTCAAATCCAACCAGAACAAGATCTTGTAACAACAGCAACAACAAAAGGGAAATAAGTGAGGAAAGAAATAAAGAAATTAGTAAGAAAGAAGGGGCTGGGAACAGGGCTCAGTTGGAGGACCAGGGACTGAACTCTCAGTACTGTAAAAATCAAGAAAATGTAGAAAACACTGGAAAACAACTGGGGCCACACTCACCCAGGATTAAAGCCCCGCTTCATTGTAAGATGGTGTGTGTTCATTTTAGGAAGGACATTAGCAAAGAAAGTGCTGCTGTGGGTGTGACTCTTCCTGCAGCTGGAGAAGCCGGTGCCCAGGCGATACCAGGAGAGCAAGAGAGGAAATGGCATGTGTGGATGCAGTCTCACCTGATTGCTGTCACACCCAACCCTGCTACGATTCTTGGGGGACTTAACAGAAGCCAGGAGGAGACCTAAGACAGGATTGTAAAGGGTTTTGTTGAGTCTGGTTGCCACATTTTGCCACTGAGGAAAGTGAGGGCTGGAGTTCATGAATATCTTTCAGTGGATCATACAACAATCCCCTTCTGGGCCTTTCATCTCACGACCCTCAGCTGTAGGTTTGGAGCTGGAAACTGCTTCCAGACATTTCTCCTGGTTTCCTTCAAACCTTCGTGATCTTTTCTGGGATATATTATCTGTTTTTCATGAAATTACTAGTTCCTTAGGGAAAGCATCATTCCTAAGCAAGGCCATTGGCTAGTTGTCCATTGCAATGCCCAAGTGGCCCTTATCCCCATTATATGTGTCATTGTTATTTTCATATAGGGTGACGAAAGTGGTGTGTGTTTTCAGAGCTATATGACATCTTGGCACTTAACTCCTCTTATGATCCACATGTTGGAATTGTACAGTTGAGACATTTGAATTTTCGCAACTACTTCTAGAATAAAATCCACGATAGTAGTAGCCTATTTCTATCCAAGATGGTTAACAAGTTATCTCATGAAACAACTTCAGAAACATGTTGTATTTCCTTCTTGATGATCAGAGAGGCATAAAGGTTCTTCATTTACACCTATCTTGGAAATTATCCCTGGACTTGGACAGCTTCTGCCATCCTGGCGGTGCTGCAGGATCCTGCCTTGCCTGTGGGGAGCAGACAGAGCCAGGAATTCTTCCAATTTTGCTGGCTTTTGCTTCCACCTTTGTATTCTTTGGTTTTCCTCCTTCTTCCCACACGGACTATGAGGAGAATGTCTAGACTTCTTAGGCTGTATTGTAATGCTTAATGGGAAGGATAGCAGAGGCCTCCTCCCTAACCCTTAAAAGGCTTTTCTGGTTAGACATATTGAGTTTAATCGTGGTTAGTGGTGGATAGGACAAACATGTCTCAGGTTTACTGTAATTCATTCCATTTGGAAAAGCCGTAAGATTGGAAGCCACCCACTGCAAGGCAACAAGTATAAAGCGGTTGGTAGGTGGGATTTAAGTATCACTCCCTCTTAGATTCTAAGACCTTATCTTGTGTTTGTGGCAACTCCCGATTGTCCTTTCAGCTCTCCTGTCCTTTACCTTGAATCCCTTACTCTTTCAACTTAGAAGCCCATTTAAGCCTATTTTTAAACACAATTTTCCTTTTGGCCACTAAAGACATTTAGACAATTAAAAGCTACCTTTGCAGAACTAGAATCTCACAATAATATTTATAACTTAAAAGTGGAATTTTCCATATCAAAATGCTTTTGAGACCCTAAAAAATAATTCCTAGAGCGGCACTTTGGGTATTGCAGTGGAGGGAGGAAGGGATTTTACTGAAGATCCTGCGTGGTCTGCCTCACTCTACATGTAGCTGTCTTCTTGTCAAGAAGGTTAATTGTTCAGCTGAGAATACGCCTGAGCCATGATTTTCTTTTGGTGCCTCATTACATAATTTTTCTTAGGCTGAGACTTCAATTTTATGCAGAGCCAGGTGTTGTAAACTGGATTGAAGTAACAAATCAATCCATTTGAGCTTTTGAAGATACTAATTTGCCTTCGGATATCTTTAATCTGGCAGTACATATACCCTTTCAAAGCATTTCAGAACTTAAACACTATCCAAAACAACATGTGGCAGTTTCTCTAATTACTTATGATTAAGAAAAAAGCAAAGTCAGGCCCTAAAGGCATCAACACTTTGCCATCTTACTGGAGAAATAAATGCTGCCGAGCAAAGCAGCTTGAAAATTAATGCATGGCATGACACAGGACAGCAGTTCAGGATTGCATTTCTTTCCTTCGTTGTATTTCAAAAATGTTTTACACAACAGAAAAAGGGAGGAAAAAGAGCAGATGGTTTGAGTTATAAAAGCCTTTGAAAACAATGGTGCAAAGGCACTTCCGTGCAGTAAAAACCTCATCAAAACTGTCCGTCAGTGAGTCTGCATCGAGTGAGGGAGAGAATAGAAGAAAGCAGGAACCGAGAATAGAGTTGTTTTGATGTGGGTCCCAGAAAAATGACAGCAACATAGCTTAAACTTCTGGGAAGGGTGTGTCAACTATTAGATGTATAGTGTGAAATTTCTCCTTGAGTTTATAGAAAGCACAGTACAGAAGCTCATTGGTTTTGGAAAGGGAGTCTTCTGGAGTAATTTTAAATTTATGTGTCTTTGTAATAAATACTTTTTTTCTTACTGGATTTGGAGAAATAAACTTCTCTAATTGCTAGGGAGAAGTTTGTTGTATTTTATTTTTCCAAACTAGAGATAGAAAAGTTACTTCCAAAAATTAACTGGACGTCTGATCCAAGCTAAAACATACCAAAAGCCTTATTTGGACAGTTTAGAATTGTCTTCTGAGGAGTTGTGATTAATTTTTATTATATAATTCCTCTGGCTTCGATAAAGTTGTCCTTAACTCTAGAAGTCATTTATGTTGACCACAATTACATGGCATATAACAGTGGCTACCATTGGCCAAACTCAACTGGATAACAAAGGGTGAGAGATTTGTTAGTGAAGTCATATGAGCCAGTCATGGAAAAAATGGGTCAGAGTCGGTGTCAAGAGACAGAACACAAATATGGAAACACAAAGGGAAATAGCCATCTTTGGAAGCTTGACAACTTCCTGCTGCTTGCTTTTATAGTGCTAAGGACATTTGTTGTGTATACAATCACAGTGATACATGGAGTCTCATTTTTTTCCTTGTCCTGTGTAACTAACGTGCACACCGCCCTTGAGTTTAGAGCGCAAGTCTTGTAAAGCACTGTGTCTCTGACATCCCTAAGTACAATGCTGTTTGTTGGCTTTTGATTCAGTATAATATCCTGCGAACTTCCCTCAGAGCATATGTCCAGCCTAATTCTAGCATAGGTGCTTACTCCTAGATGCCATCCCCCCACCCCTTTCTCTGTCAGGCTGTGGGCATTCCTTATGCTATGGCTTGGAGGATCTTTAATGTCCCCTGAAAGCCTCATGTATGTGTGTTGCTGGGAGGTAGGACCTGGCTGGAAGGAGTAGACACTGCAGCTTAAACTGGGAGAATTGTGCCACCTTCTTGAGATTGGGGGTTACCTAGGGCAGAGCTTTCCGGATTATGTTGTTGAGATGTGGGCCAGAAAGTGAGGGAAGGTTACTCACGCTGAGTGTGGGGTGTCCAGCTGGCAGCTTGATCTAAGTAAAGGAGGAAAGAGGCAGCGTTCTTGCAGCTTATTCCTGGGCAAGCTCTAGCCTTGGCCGAGTCTCCAGACACGGATGCACTTTGCTCCTGTTCGTCTTTGTTTCTGTCTGCAGTGCCTTGAGTGGCGTTGCAGCCTCTGCTGTGTGGCTTCGTCATCGTCCCCCCACCTACCCCAGAAATGGAATGTGTGAGACTTTCTGAAAATGTGAGCAAATCAGTCTTTTCTCCCTTAAACTGTGGATGTTGGGGATTCAGTCGTACCAGTGAGAAAGTAACTAAGACTCCTTACTTCCTCCTAGTTCCTCACATCCTTAAGCACAGCTTTAGACAGAGTGATGCTTCACAAGACAGTATCTTAAAATGTCATTTTTTTTTTCAGGGAATAAAGAAGTGTTCCACTCCTTTAATGTTCATTCTCATCTCTTTCTTTTAAATTTTGTAAATATTTAATAAAAATGATTACAGTAAATGATACATTGCCACTAACCCTCCTCAAAAATGCCTGATGAAAAGCACTTATCCATTCTGACCACTATCTGAAGCAGTTATAAAAGTTCTCTTTTGTGTTTTTCTTTTTTAAAATATGTGATTAAAGAAAATGGTGTCACTGCAGGGTGCTATCTTAATGGAAAGGCAAGACATATGGGTTCATAAAAAATATGACTGTCTTCCTAACTTACTGAATTACCCAGGCTGGGATAGAACTTGTGATCTTCCTGCCTCTGCCTCCTAGAATGCTAGGATTATAGTCTTGTGCCACAGACCCGACTGCCCTCAGTGTCTACCATTATCTCTTAATAGATGGGTGAGAGAAGAGATTTTTCTGTTCAGATTTCTGACTCTTCCCACTCCATCCTCATCTTACTTGTTTTACTTTAATGCTTCTTAAGTTTTTGTTGCTTTTAATTCAGGATTAAACTTATTTTAACAAAAAACATAGAACCACAGAATTCGTCAATGTCCGGGGGGTCCCACGGGCTGCTTAGATCCATCTACACCCCGTGTCACCAAGTTACACACATTCTACGTAGCATCGAAAGCCGAGAGCACCGGGAAAGGGGGATCTGGGGATGAGGGCACGGTGCCCTGGAATCAGGAAGGTGACCCAGAGGCTTCATGGAGTGAGAAATGAGGAGAATGCAAAGAGCTGTATTTTTAAGAGGAAAAAGAAAGAAAGAAAGAAAGAAACAGAGCCCTGTAGTGACAGCGAAGAAAGCACTCTGTGCTGAGACTTGCACCCTCCCAAGGCTTAGTTTTCTTAGTAGAAAATCAGGGATGTGTCAGTGTGAATGTGCCGGGTTGTGAGTTGGCAAGATGGCACCGTGTCTCTGGAGCTAATCAAAGCCTGCTTCTCTCTCATGCCCCTGGTGGGCTGCCACGCTGCCCTGGTCATTGATGTCGCTCAGACTTCAGGTGGACACGTGACTAACTTCAAAGGGGCTGGCAACTGGCATGGGATTGGGGAGGGTGTAGTCATAAGCTAACGTTTGTGAGTAGCCTTAATTACTACCCATTGGGATAACGATGGATGGTATCTCTTCCATAGAAAATACTGGTTGCCTAGGTCGTGTTCGCTATTAGTGATCCCAAGAAGTCATCCCATTTTCTCACAGGGGATTTTTTCTTTAAAGAAAAACATAATAGAACATACTATTCACATCATGTCAAATTGGAACCTGGGTAAGTGAAATATAATTTCTGATTGGAGGAATTATTCTCAGGGGGCTTTAGCATCACTGTAAATCAATTCTCAGCAAACTGAGGACTAAGTTGTTTAAATAGAACTTGAAGAATTTCTTATTCCATGTTTTGTATCTGCTTGACTTAAGACATGTTTTAATTTCAACATTTTAATATTTCTATTTTGATGTTGCATTTTATTATCAATTGTAGATACATATCACACATGTTTTTTATTTAAAATAATTTTCTGAATAGCTATTAATAGATGACTGGTGTATTCTAAGAGTTTTGTTGATGTCATTGAGTTAGAAAATTACTAGAAATGAAAGGACTTTCTTTGTAAAGACTCCCATGGTCCAGGGTTAGGACTTCAGACGTGTAACTATTGGTCTTCTATTTCCCTCCTTCTTGTTACCATAAATTTCTTTGTTTACTTCCTACCAAATGTGATACAAAGATAGTTAGTTTTGCTACATTAAGAATGGTCTCCTGGCAGATGTTTCTTTCTTTTTTTTTTTTTAAAGTAGCCATTGTGTTCTGAATCATTACTTGGCAGCTGTACAACTGAGTGGAGCAAGAAAACAGCTTCCTCTCGCTGGTGCACAGAGAGGGAGCAGCAGGGATTTCCACATGCAGTGTCAGTCTAGGTAAATGACATCTGCTATGAAATTGTGTCAGCGCCCAAGACGTCCATTAATGGATGCAGGCACACCTCAGCTACAGAAGGCGGCTCTCGGAGCAGCAGGGTTCGCCCACAACAACAGAATCAATAACCGCAGCAATTTCCTAATCACATCAAATTAGATCAGCAAACCATGGGATTGACTTAGAAGCAGTCTTTAATACTCGTTGTTCCAAAATTTCAGACTCTTCTTGGATCAAGGCATCACTGTATGGACCGTTATGCCCAAAACCAATTCAAATGCATCATAATTTGCGGTGCTTAGCCCTTTCTTTACCACACGGTGTTCCAAAGCAGATTGCCCTGCTGTAGGCACCGCGGAGGCCATGTGGCGCCACCTGGTGGTAGGTTTGTGAGAAGGGAGATGGTTACCAGCATTCCTCATCCTGCTGCTTCATTGGAGACTTGTTTTCTTCCGCCTATTTAAGTCCTAATTCTAAGATACTGAGACTCACGTGTTACGTTTCTGAGTTGCTACCCTTGGTCATTACACTTCATAGACACCCAAGGAGGAGAGATTCCCTTTAGCTCACAGTTTCAGAGGTCTCAGTCCATGCATAATTGGCCAGATTTGAAGCAGAAAAGGCATGGAAGAAAGACCTGGATGCGCTGTGACCAGGATGCAAACAAAGAGAAGGGAACCCGTGAGCAGCAGTATACTCCCCTTGGTCATGTCCCACTTGGTCCAAACCTCCAGTCATGTTCCACCTTGTAAGGGCACATGAACCCATCAGTGGATCAATCCGCTTTTGGGTGTAGTGTCTCCATAACCCAGTCGCCGTCCAAACACATCGGGCTTTATAGAGACACTCCAGATGTAAACCATAACGTCCCTAGAATGTGAGGATAAAACCGATGTAATGGATTTTTAATGAAATTAATTTTCATTTTATGTTTAAACTTGTTTGAAGTGAGTCTCTGTACTTTGATACAAAATAACCTTGACT
Organism: Ctenodactylus gundi; assembly: GCA_004027205.1. Taxonomy (NCBI): domain Eukaryota; kingdom Metazoa; phylum Chordata; class Mammalia; order Rodentia; family Ctenodactylidae; genus Ctenodactylus; species Ctenodactylus gundi. Next base: position 998,702 of record PVKB01000090.1, on the reverse strand, counting down.
AAAATACTGAGGTAGGGAGAAACTAGTCATTGTTAAGCACCTCATTTAACCATAAAATGGTCATGAAATACAGGAATTATTGTTTATATTTTAGTGATGAGGAAATAGAGATTGTGAAGCTCTGACTTGTTTAAGATCAAACTTCCATAGAGGATAGAAACTGAAATCTTCATATTACAAAATCCTCTTCCCATTGTCCCTGAGGGCACAGGTGACCATCCTCACCCTACACACAAGATGATACACTAAAATGAATAATTCCAGGTCATTTGGGGAAGCTGGCAAAGCTCCCTGTGTATACTAAAGATACAAAAAGAATTAAGCAACAGAGAATATTTTAAACCAGGAAGTTTCTGGACATTTCACTTTAAAAGTAAAAATAGAACAATTTGACAAGAAGGCAGTTTAGATTTAGAAAGAAAAGTTACTGATATCTACTTGGTTCCTATCAAAACTTTTGTTTTATTTTTGCCTGTGAAAAATGCATATTCCTTTCCATTTAACCAAATGGCTTGAAAAAAGTAGTCTCTTAAACAATTTCTTTCTTTTCAAATTTCAAACAGTTTAAAAGCACTACCTGCTGTTTTTTTTTTTTTTTTTTTTTAATTTAGAAAACCTCATTTTAAAACAAGCTATCTGGTGCTGCAGATTTAATTGTATTAATATTTGTTCCCAAGAAATAGTGACCAGCATTTTCTCATGAGGCCAGATCGCTCAACTCGTGGGAGAGAGTTTGTGTGTAACTCACAGCACACTGCTGGGGTGTTAGCATCCTGGGACCCTGGGGTGAGAGCTTGAGAGCAAAAGTGAAACAGAATCAAGTCTAAATCTTCACTCTGTTGCTGAATTACTGGGAGCTTTGGTAAACGTAAACGTTGTGCCTCAGAATTGAATCTTCCTCTGTATGCTACAGACGTACTAGAGCTAGTACCTGTTCTTACCTCACAGGAAGTGGAATGCTTGTTCGATGGTGCAGGTAAAGTGATGGCCGTGCAGTACATGCCAGATGATGATGCCATGGTGAAACAGATGAGGCTTCTAGCCCAAGTGACGGGATGCGCATCCCAGCCTTGGTAAGTGCTGAAATGTGAGAACTTGGACCAACTATGTCACTGGGCAAGCTAAGTGACCTCTACTTTGTGAAATGCAGGCCATCTCAACTCTGTGTTTTTGAGGATAAAAGGAAAACAATACATGTAGATAACCTGAGTTAACAGCTGCAGGCACAAAGTAATTACTCAAGAGATAGAGGTCATTTTCTCTAAAGCAATGCATTTGCACCTTCCTTTGCAAAAGGAGTGAGATGGTAGGTAGTGGCAGTTTTGAGGGTTAATGTTTCTCAGATATTCACAGGAACAACTACTTTCTGATCCTCGGATGCTTTCTTAGAACATAGTAACTACAAAGCCTGATGTGAGCAGGTAAGTCAACCAAACTCTAATAATATTACTTCTAGTTATTTTTAAAAGAAAAGAGGAACATATTTTTAGAATATACATTGTGAAAAATGACCAAATTACCAAAGATAATTTAAATTATGTGCTATGGTTTGGACCTGGAGTGTGCCCAAAAGCCTCATGTATTTGGCTGTGGTAGGATAATTGGAACTATGTGTTTTGGGTAGGGGCAGATGCTTGAGGTTTGACCTGGAGAGATGTGTCAATTTGTTGAGAGTTGGAAGTGTCCAGAGCAGAGCTTACAAGTAGTGTGTTGTTGACTTGTGGGACAGGAATTGGAGGAGGGGCACCCTCCTAGATGTCGGTGATTTGTGGTTTGCCTATAAAATATATATTTAAATATGTATTAATGTATTTAGTGAATAAATGTAGGGTTAAGTGAATGCATTTGTAAAAACAGTGAGCCCAGTGCCTGAGACAGAACTTTTTAATTCTAAAGGTAACTGAAGTGTACAGTGGGTTTTTAAATTTTAAACCCACAGTAAAGGACACATTGCCATGCATTTTCCTCACTTTGAACACATTTATTCCATAATTCTTGGCAGTTTCTGAAGCAGTTCTGGATTTTTTAAAGAATAAACATCTTTATGAGGTCTGGTCAATAATCTAGTGAATGCTCTGTCAACTGCAGTACTAGAAAGACATCCTGTTGTGTCCTTATTCAGATTATGTACTGAATCCAGTGCTGTGCATGTTTTGTGTCTTCCCCTAAAGTGAAAAAGGAACCATGAAAATTACATTTTTGAATTGATCTAGTCATTGAGGCATCTATAACAGCACAACTGAAAGACAATCCTAATGGAATAATTATGTGGGGGAATATTTGGAGGGAGTTAATGACACGTGACCTTTTACTATATTTTAAATCATGCCACTTCTTAGTTCCTTTTACATCTGTCAAGTAACTTACACGTTGAAATATTAAACCAGGACCAAGAAAAATTCCTTGAGAAAAGTCAAACTTAGGAAAACCACAACCTCTTTGGTCTAGCAGGTGATTCCACTTCTGCGCTACGAGGCAGGCATCTGTGGTGGTGGTGGGCAAGACTGGGAAAAGATGTGGCATCTGTTTTAGTTACTTCTTCATTGCTGGGACTCAACACCCAACATGTGCAACTTTAGAAAGGAAAGATTTATTTTACCTTGCAGTTTCAGAAAGTCTCAGTCTGTTCACGGGTGAGGGGCTGGAAAATGGTGGAATCACATGGTGGGGCTTCAGTTAGAGCCAGAGCTGCAGCTGGTGCTCTGGAGGTGATATCCTCACAGTGGCGTGGCCCAGCTGAGATTAGGCTGCGTGGAAGGAGGGTGGAAGGAGACACACCCCTCCAGGCCAAACCCCAAGCACCGCCCCTTCCAGCCAGGCCCCACCTCCCAACAGTACACAGTATCCATAGGAACATGAGGCTTTTGGGGGGCACTCCAGATCCAAATCCCTACATGTCCTTGTAGGGCCACAGTGGGACACACATCAGGAACTTAGTCTCAGCCAGCCTTAGTGTTGCAGCACAACATCTTTGTGTTTGGTTGGGATTGTCTGAACACGTGGATTGTGGAAAAAATATCCCCAGCCTTTTCACCATTGTTGTGTTTCCATTATGTTGGATAATTGCAAACTACATACAATCATTTCAGCGTGAGGCCATGTATGTATGGTCATCTCACTGAACAACACCTGCACAGCAGAACTGCGCTGCCATTGATACATCATTTAGGTTGTACACCTCAACATATAGGAATTAGAATATAGGAAGAAAAAGTTGCATTTGGCCATTACTGTCCCAATCATTGCTCTCTACTGTGTGTTGCTCTGTGCTGGGTGTGCTTGAAAATACAGATGATGGCGCTTTTGTGTTCTCTCGGTCATTGTACACGATGCAGTCACAAAAATTCCAGGATAGATTGTGGGGCATATCTTGACACACTCTTGCAGGACAATGTAAGGATGAAAATGCTCACTGGGCAGCACATCTGCTTACCCTCACGCATGACTGGCAGGTAGCAAATGTGTTATCACATCTCATTCCTGCACTGAAGGCAGCAGCACTAATTGACTGTGACATGCTTTCTAACTGAATCCAGAAGCAATACTTTCTTAACACAGGGCCCAGGCAGCAGCTATAGGACGTTGCTGGCAAGTTAAACTTCTTTACTAATCTGACCTAAGAAGCTAGAGGATGTAGAGGTAGGTAGGGGTCAGCTGCGAAAGCTAAGGTCAGGAAGAAAGGACATGTTCATATTTTCTTCCTTAAGAAAACATTGGATAAACAACATCCAGGACATTAATGTCTGTATCCTTAATTTGGTATATTGTAATCAATTTCCCAATGGTTCTGTATGTTATCAAACTTAGTTAATAACTTGACTGAACTCTTGCATTATTACATATGCCAGTCAAACACCACATTCAGTCTTCCTTCTAAACCACCAAATTCAATTTAATTCTGCTTCACATTTTCAGTGGGAAGAGTTTCCTGTCTGAGATGCCTACTTTCAACCTCTCCAGTCACTGAGTTCTTAATTTACCAATAGACGTATCTTCCTGAACTTCTTTCAAACTACAGTATGTTTAATTTAGATGTCACAATTAATTGTTATGCCCTAGAGTTCAGAAAGTATTAAGCATGCACAGATGCATGGAGTTCATGTTGGTAGGGATATTTTGTGTAAAGGAGATGAATATTGGTATCGATAGTTGAGAGAATAGTGTTATTCTTTTTTTAAAAAAAACTGCTTGTCCATTCCCATAGGCAAAGCTAAAGCAAGACTTTGAAGACTTTATTCTTAGGTAATTTGGGGGTAAGTTCTAAGAAAGAGAATAACAAATTACGAATACACAGTGTGTTAGTTACTTTATTCGTTGCTATGAGTCAATACCCAACATCCACAAGTTAAATGAGACAAGATTTATTTAGGCCTCAGTTTCAGAAGGTTTCACACTGTCTGCTCGTGGGGCAGGCAGCAGTGGGGAAGGCCCATGGCAGAGGCTGGAGAGCAGCTCACCCCTTGGCAGACTGAGGCCAAGTTGAGTCTGAGACTCAGGCAAAGACTGGGGCTTTCCCAGAAAGAAGCTGCAGCAGTGTTTCTCCTTCCTTCCTTCCTTTATTTCAATCAGAGGGAGAGTGGTTGTAGGAGAGCATGAGAGGGTGGGACGAGGAGGGGCTGTAGAGATGGTGAAGTTGGGACACCAGTTTCCCAAATGAGTATTTATGTATATAGATAATAAGAAAATGATTTTGAGAAAAAAAGAAAAAAATCCTAGATATTAATATGAGGGCAATTTAGGAGCAGAGGCCACGGAATGGATGAAATCAGTCACCAGCCATGTGGGAAGCGTGGAGAGTCAGTGTTTCTGGCAATAATCTCCAAAAACCTTCCTGTGGGTAACCGTGAGAGGCCCCACGTGGGGACTTCAGATTTAGCAGTCACCAGAGCATTGTAACCACTGCTAATTAAGTGAAAAGACTTCGCTCCTTTTCTCCCATCCTGTTTCTCTTCCTTACCATACGATGTCTATTGAGTAGGAAAAGACCCTGGTAAAACCCTTTCTTTCCTTTCTCTGGAGTCTAAGAGTGAGATCAATCTTGCGCGGAGGCAGGAGAAACTGCTGAGCCGCGTGACAGATTAGTCTTGATTCGGATTATACTAGACTTCTTAATACTGAAGAATGACACTCTTCTAATACCCAGGCTTTAACGGAAATGCAATTTATCTGTCAAAGATATCATCTAGGGAGTGGGGGGATTGCGATCTCAGGCAGCATATGTGAAGGCCCTGGTGGTGGAAAAGCAAATTGCTTTCTGATTGTATCTGCCAATATCAGAGTGTTTATTAAGCCTGTTAGACAGTTTTTATCTACTTTCATAAAATGATTTTTTTGTAATGTAGCATTTAATTGTACCTAGTTTTCTCCTTTAATTGAGTTATACTGTTTTTATGTTGCTGAGGGTTAAAACTCAATATATTAGTGCATCATATATGAACTACTATTGGAAAGAAAATAAATGAGCTTATAGAGTTTTATTTCTTGCCGCTGTGTAAAGCAAGTCCTAGGAAATTGGAGAGGTGTCCTTGTTCTTCAGTACAATATGAAAGTATTTAATTTGCTTGTGACACCAATTTTCATTCCCTTTCTTCTCTTTGATTGGTGTACTGTGGCAGTTTTGGTGGAATTACATCTCTTTGTGCCTCTAGATATTTGTTTTGGGGGGAGGGTGAAAGGACAAAAGGCCTCTCTCTGTAGTCCAGGCCGATCCTAAACTAAACAGGTGGTCCAAGCTGGCACTGAATACATGGCAATCCTGCATTAGCCTCCTGGTTCTGGGATTACAGACATGCACCAGTAGGGCTAGTTATTATGTGGTAGTGAGGGATATGAACCAGGACTTCCCACTTTCTAGACAAATGCATTAATTATAGAAATGCATCCCTAACCCCGTCCCCCTAGATATTATAAGCCAAATTGATGGTAGTCTTTTCATGCATGGAAGTTTTGGAGGAGAGGGTTATTTTTACAAGCAAAATCAATTTCAAGACAACTTTTAATAGAGATATTATTCACCATTATTCTGTATTCTTGTAGGTAAACAGTATTAATAGAAATGTGGCCTTGTATGGATCAATATTTCTAATTCTTTGCTAGTGGAAAGACATTGTTTATTCAACATTTTGATTTTGTATTATTTTATGGGACAAGCTAATTATTTCAGTGTAAAAAGTAGAATGAAATATTTTTAAATACAAACCATTATTCTTTAGTGTCAGGTTCTTTGCTCTTCAATATTCTGAAGAGAGGTATGTTAGAGCTGCCAATGTCTTGCAGCATTTAAAATAGGCCTCGAATGGTATGTTGTTGACTTTTTGAAAATGGAGCATTGACTAGAAGCGTTTTTTTTTCTGTCACAGAAGGATGAGGGAAAGGTTAATTAACTTTGTTTTGCCAAAGTCAGAATTAAAAAAAAAAAAAAGTGGTATGGTAGGTTGCCTGAACAGCTGGGAATGTAAGGCATACACTGATAAAAGAAAGTTGTGCAGAGAGAGCAGCTCAGAAGTCTATGTGATCACTTGCTGTGGATCCCTATCCAAGGGGTGGAGCCACATGCCCAAGGTGGAGTCTCTGAGGCCCTGTAGGGACATTGTCCCACTGTGAGGCCGGATATTTAATGGGATGCCAGGGTTTGCACAGTGCTTGATCTGAGTGGTTCATGTCTGAGATGCTGGCCTTCTAGCCCAACCGCTAAGAACCTTGGAAAAGTCAATATAAACCCTAGAATAAACCCACCACTACAGGGAGGAACTAGCTTAACATTAAATTCTATAGTGACTATAAAATAAATACAAGTATATCTCTATGTGTAGATACATAGATACAGATGACGTGGGTGTAGACATAAAACCTTGCCTAGGAAGAGCAAGAAAAAAAGTCAGTTATTTAATTGCCTGAGAAAAACTTTAAAGTGAGCTTTTAAAAGTGTATTAAATGTATCATACAATGCGAAACATATAATATTGTAAAATGAGTAGGTAATAAAGGAGATGAGAAAATATGCCTTTTTACCCAATTTGTCAGAAGATAATATAAGTAAATGATGGAGTGATCTCACAAAGATCTTAAAGTGGTTATTAAAATGTGTTTAAAGACCTTAATGAATATAAGGGGAATAATCCTAGAGAATGTGCGGGTTAAGTAAGAATGGTAATGAAACAGTATCCAGGACTAAATATAAGTGAAAAAAACTACAGGTGAATTTATTGGAAGCAGAGTGAAGAAAAGAAAGATATTGACTATGAGACAGATTCTTTAGAAATTATCCAATCTGGAAAACACTGGGGAAAATATGGACAAAGCAGATAGAAAAGTAAAAATGATCACAGCCTAGCTTGTGGTGATTCATCCCAATGGTACCTGTTGATATTTGCATAACTTAAGTACAAGAGTGGTAGTAAAGAGAAGGATCAATGGATATATTTCAGAATTCAGTTGCTGAAATTTCCCTTAATTTAAAAGAAAACAACCTATATTCACACCAGCCATGGATTCCTAATCTCAAGAAGGATGCATGCAATATCATATCCTGACATACCATAGTTGACACTGAAAAGTATTAACAAAATGAAAATCTTAACAGTACACAGAGGTATTGAGGAGCAATGCTATGAAGAACTGCAGACTTGGTATGAGAAACAACGGAAGCAAAAGACAATGGACCTATACCCTTGCAATGTCGAATGCTAATGCAAAAGCTTAAAAAAGTAAGACATCAGTTAAATTGCACCTGAAATAATTTTCACGCACACACTAGCATTTCAAGAAGTACTGAATAAATTTATGAGACTAACAAGAAGTGATAGCAAACACATGAAGATCATGGGAAAATATGTTCATAAATATAGGGTGAGTTTTTAATCTAATTTTTCAAAAAAAAAAAAACAAAAGAGCAACCTAGAAAATAGGAAATGGTAAGGAAGTTGCAACTTTTAAGCAGATGTATTTCAGAGTGATATCATTACAGATAGAGAATAAAAGTGAGATTTCATTGTCATTCTAACATTTTATTTATAATTGTTCAATGCTTAGTCAAGGCAAAGTTGAAATGAGATGTGTTTCATCACAGACAAATTAAAGGTAATACAAAGGGATGAAGCAAAAGATGGCTGTAAAAAGAACAAAATGCTATGTGTTTAAAGCCAAAGATGCCAGGAAATAATAAAGAGAAAACTGAAAAGAATACCACTACAGAGCTTATTGTAAAATTGTTTAACAGTATGAACAATAATATTAAATATAAGCGGGCTAAATAATCCAGTTGAAACACAGAGTTAGACCAGGATGAAGTAAGACTCAAATATTTTGTTGTCTCAGGTGTCAGCTTTTTAAAGAAAAAGGTGCAGTTATATTGCAAATATAAATATGGAAATCTATGTATAGCAAACATTGGACATAAGAAATATGATATACTTTAAAATATTAGATGAAGTTGACTTGAAAATAAAAAGTATATTCAGAGATATTCAGCATTATGAAATGGTTAATCTTCAAGAAGGTACTTAAATCCTAAATATCAGTGAGCCCAATAAGCTAAAAAGACACATTAAAAAAATATTTTCAAAGCTAAAGAGAAAATAGAAACAAATCCACATTCATAGGTATTTATTTTAACACTTCATTCTTTTAGTAACAACTAGAGCACATACATAAATCATATTGTAGTTAGAAATAATGAGCATGAAATTATACAATTTGATTAAAATTTATTTATATGTATATTATGTCAAATAATTATAAAATGCATGTATTTTTCAAGTGCATAGGCAGCACACACCAGTACAGATCAGGTACTTACCACAAAAAGAGTTCATGTGTCTGCCCAGACACTTCTGTGAATAGCACATTAGTTCACTATAAAAATATATCAGGCCAATTTGACTAATGACAATTAGTGACAAGTGTTCTGGAGGACTTTTATAGAACATTTGGAGTCCTAAGTGTAGGAAATAAATTGTGAAAATCAGTGAGTTTGCCATGTCACAGCATTTGGATGTGAGATAAGTTAGGTCATCTCCAAAATACAACTGTAATTTTCATTTGCAGTAAGTAGGTAAGGAGTGCAAAATTACTTTTCTTTCTGATTTTTGAGACTCTACTTTCCCTTTTTCCACTTACTGAGTGGCAAGATAGGCTGCCAGTTTTGAGTCAGGCCCACAAGACAAGCCTCTGTGAGGCTGCAGTACACACTTGTTCTTTGATTGTAGACCCATAGATTCTAAGATGTTAAAGTTATTTGTGCTAAAAATTCCTTATATGATTTTATGAACAGCACTTAATTATTAGATGCCAAGGTACTGAGACTGGGCCATGCCATGTACCCCAAGTACATTAATCTCATATCAGTTATTGATATCTTATTGGGTTATGGGAGAAAGGAAGCTCCTGTTTTCAAGTGACCATGTGGCCAGGGTGAACCCACAGACTACTGCTACCTTATAGCACCACTCAGAGTGATCCTGAAAGACAGTGGGCAAGAAGAAAGTATTCCAAAAGCCAGAGATTCAAGCACATAAGTGCACTTGACAACCCATGTTGTTTGACAGGGACTGCAGCCGGAAATTGCAATGTATCCTCCTGTCAAGGCAGGAGTGAATTGGAAAATTAGGAACAGATGATATGGGAGAGGCCTGTGAATAAATGTATGGGAATAGCAGAAATAGAGAGGTATATTCCAGAGAACTTGCACAGCTGTGCCAAGACTAGGTTTCACAAGTAATCAACTTGACCTTGGTTAGTTGACGTCAAACAGCTTCCTTCGCTGGTCACTTCAGTGCTGGCTCAATCAGCGCACAAAAAGTGAATCACCACTTCATGAAGGAAGGATGCTGCACACAGCTTATGAGCATTTGGTGCTGCCCCAAACATCACTGCCAGTAACATGCATTTCTACTGAATTCCCAGGATAGAGTCATTCTTCAAGAGATGGTCATGTAATTGCTTTGGAAAGGAGTATTTCTTCTTGACTGGAATCTTATCCTGGGACTGGTTTTCTATGCTAATTACAGTCTTATCCAACATCACTTCCTGAGGATTTACAGATAGTTTGTCCCATATTTGGATTACACATTAAATTGCATTACGGCATGCCATCTACTTTATAGTTGCACTAATTATCTTTTGCATTGCAATAATATCCCCCAAATTCTATTGCCTTTACAGTAAATATGTATTTTTTTTCTTACACTGCTTCTTTGGGTCAGGAATATAGGAGTGATTTAGGTGGATAGTTATACCAACTGAGGTTGTATTCAACATTTTTTAGAGAGCTACAGCCAGCTCTAGGAAGATTGCTTGTACTTGAGTTGCCCATTCCTTAGTTGTTTCATTCACATACCTGTCAACTCTGTGATGAATGGGCTTCAGAATCTCAATTCCATGTCATCTGGGCTTTTATAGGCTGCTGGAGCTTTATGGGGACAGGGCACATGGCTCCTGTCTAGGAAAATCATCTGATTATGCCAAAGTGGAAGAAATACATTATATGGGGAGGGGGAAGCTCTGGAATTAACTCCACCATTTCTACAGTCATATTGATTACAAGGGATCCTCCAGTTTAGTGCCAGAGGAGGCTGCACAAAGACATGAAGTTAGAATTAAAAGTATCAGTGGGTATTGTTACTGGGGCTGGCCTTCATAAGAGAGAGAATGGTGAGGCAGTGGGCTCCTGTCCCTTGGCATACTCTGATGAAGTACAAGTCTGCGCTGGTAGGGGTAGAATGGCATCGTCTAAGCATACCTGAGGTTTTCCACTTAGCTACCTTACAATCCAAGTGTAGGATTCTATCCAGTCCAGATGTGGTGTGTAGCCCTATCAATGCTGTTGTACGTTGATGTCTTGCAAATACGTAGAATACCTGGGTTCCACATTCAGAAGATGGAAACAGTAGTTGTCTATCTGTTATTTCTCCCATTGATCTGTTTGGGGAATTGATATTTCACGTGTCTGTGAGTCTGGACATTGAGTTTAGACTCTCTTTGTTGAAAAGACTTTTTTTTTTCCTTTTGAATTGCTTTTGTCAAAAATCAATTCATCCTCTGTTTTCTATTTCTTGTCTCTCAGTTATATCCAATCGATCTATGTGTCTGTCTTCACAAAAGTGCTGTCATCTTTTGAATTATCGTGGCTTCCAGAGTAATACGTGAAATCAGGTATTGTAAGTTTTCCAATTTTTCCTCTAATCGGCTATTCATACATCCTATACATTATTATACATTTTTTCTAATTTGTCAATTTCAACAAAATCGCTTTGGATTTTAATAGGACTGTACAGAATCACAGATTAGTTTGGAGAAAATAAACATATCTTGGTTGGGTTTCTCAATGATACAGGCTGAGATGGAAATTTTCACCAGCAAGTTTTAAGAATGAGAGCTTTTGAGAGTTACAGTTCTTGAGGGACAGAAAATCGGGTCTGGTAAAATACATGAAATGTCCAGAGACACATCTGCAGCCAAAGGCAGCTCTGGAGCTGAAGCAGATATTCCAAATTTGTCTGTGAATATTTAAGCTACCGCATGTTGGGTCTACAACGTTGCCAGAAAAACTGATGAAGAATAGCAAAGAGCAACAGAACGATACAATTTATAATTAGTGCTGAGAATCCATTTGTAACAGTCTTGAAAACTGATTACTTGCAGATGAGTGAGAAAACATTCACTTCCTATTCAGGAGTAAACCAAGTCATTTAACCACATCTGTGATGTTTATCTTTTACAAACTTCAAGTTTGTTCTGTTCTTTTTTTCTTTTCTTTTCCTCTGACATCAGTCTCTTTGTAGTAATCTGACAAGCGACTAAAGACACCTAGGTTTGCAGCTGTTTGGAAGAGCTTGGGTCTTCATTCTTGATATAAATTTTCTCATTCCATTTCTCTCAAGACTGCAGGAGAATAAAACATACGGTAACGGTTCCAAACGGGATAAAAATGTGTCAAGTTCAAAAGGTTTAGAAGGGATTTATTGGGGAGATGATCACACGCTGTGTTTTATGATTTGCTGTAAATTCTGCAGATATCGCAGATTGGGGCAAAGTGCTTACTCAGCATTATTAAAAGTTTGATGTTGTCACTTGGCCCATTATTACAGCATCTGGTGGATAGAATGGTATTTCCCCCAGGAGTCGTCCATTCCAGGGACTGTATCATTGCTGGTTTATTTCATCTGCAGTGGCATTGGTTGTACCCGAGGCCTACTGATTTCCACTTATCATAGTTTGGGGGATGCATCCCTCTGTTCCTTCTAATGGGAAAATATCCTGTGACTGTGTGTATCCAAAGGCTTCTATCTTTGAAACACAGGGCTTCGATACCTCATAGTTCCCGAAGCTACAACTTTGTCTCTGTCCCTTTCTTTTTTTTTTCTGTTTTGAATTCTAATATGATTGTTATGATATTGATTTTTTCTTATAAATTGATTGTAGGCATCAGATGTGAGGATTGCTATCTTTTAATTTGCATCCACCATAGTGGCTGGCAAAGTGCCATATACCTATAGAAAGGTACTAAAGAAAGGCATTAGGGGTGTCATAAATTAATCTTATTCCAAGTCACTGAATGAAGACAACACATAGGAGGAAAAAAGAGTGAATATAAGCTAGTTAATAGAGTGTATTTTTCTTTTTCTTTCTAATAATCGAAAGGCTGGAGTTGACATTTTTCAGCTGAATTAATTAAATATGGATATCGGTTATAAAAGTGTGCCATAGGTGGTAGAGAGTTTTCACTCTTGTGTACTTTAGAAGACATGAATATTTTATGAAAAAGGGGTGCAAGGTATATTTTCATGTGAAAAGCACTAAACTGAATGTATGTTGACCACATAATGTTCAAAGGAACTCTTTTCAAGTACATTTGGCTAAAGTAGTTTTTCAGCTACCTGTAAATGCAATATCATTTAATACTTCTGAAGACATAACTCTTGCTTTTTGTTCAATGTCTCAAAACTGGTAAACCTCAGGTTAGAATGCCTCTCTTTAAGAGAATGAATCTGTAGGAATTGGCATGTTTCTCCATGTTGGAAGCTTCCAGACCTGGAATCTTTCCACAACCAAATGTGGGCTCAACTCGACAGCTCCATTGTCTCTTTGCCGCGTTCGTCCCTGTTAGGAAAGCAGCTTCTTGCTCTGGCTGACGTCAGCTTATGTATTCTGCGGATCCTCCGCAAGCCTCTGGAATAATCTACAAGCTAATGTCTTTTTCACGTGTGCTTTATGTTTCTTCTGGGATTCTCAGAAAGAATTTTTCACCCACATTCAGACATACTATTTCCTGTTGAAGAATTTTCTCCATTCTGGAGGGTTACATTTCTGTATTGCTTGTTCCGTCTCTCTCTCTCTCATGTGTCGTTTCTGACGATACAGTCTGGAAGCTATTTCTTATCCAAGTGCACCTCTAACGTATATTGAGACCCAAAGATAAGCAGGTTATTCCTTAGGAGAGATGTAGTTTCTCCAGAAGCTGCAGATTCTAGATATGCTACATGTAATAAATTACACTGAATTAAAACTGGCAATCACACTGAGAAAAAATATAATAAATAGTTGAATTCCAGAATATAACAACATACTTTCTAAATCTTTACAGATATTTCAGGGAAGTGCACAAACAACATTGTCTTTCTTTTCGTTATTTATTGCCATCAAACCTTACTTTGAAACACGAGATTTTCAGTGCAAAAGGAATTTGTGAAGCACAAAATTTTCAGTGCCTTTAGTACAGTGTCTACCTTCTTTTCTTATTTTACACTTTTCATTAGTACATGCTTGTGTACCGTAATAACTGTATGCATCTTAGAGAATTGGTATATATCTACATCTTAATCGTGATTAATTCCCCCTCTTGTCCCTGCTCTTCTGTGTCTGACAATCCCCAACCCCCCTCCCTATCTCTGTGGGCTGGCTCCTGCTTTCTATCCTCCAGTTCTCAAATGTTAGTTCTGAAAGGAGAGTTGGATTTGGGTCTTTTACCTCCTGGCTTAGCATCTGCACCTTGCTTCTCACCCTAACCTTTGTACAATGACTATTCTTTCGAAAGTTGTCTTGAAGTGCTTGCTAAGTGGCACTGTGAGTTTTTATGTGTCCCTTGGGATTTGCTACCAGTACTGCTCCTTCTTTTCATAAAACTAACTCTTTCCCTCCTGGAATTAATTGTTTCATCTTGATTCTGTCTTTTCAGTCACTTCTGTATTGAGTATTTCTGTTTCTTTTTACTCTTCATCCAACCCATAGCTCTGGTATTTCTAAAGTCACATTTTTGACCACCTCTTCAGCTTCAGCTATGAATTCATGAAGATGCCTCTCAAATGAATGTCACTTTGACTCAGACCTTGAATTCTGCTTCTGTCTGTTTCTAAGGTAACTATTAGATTCCATAAATTCATCTCATTTTGCATTCTTCAGGTAAAATTCTTTCAGCCCACTTAGGAAATAAAAACTCCACCTTCTTTCTGCCTGACTCATAGCACAGACCTTAGAACAGAGTTTGAAAAATTACGATTCATATAGCAAATCCCACCAGCCACCTGATTCTATACAACTTGTAAATAATGCCTGCTATAGTTCAAATGGTTGAACAAAACTTGAGGAGGAATAATATTTCATGATGTGAATATTTTATGAAATTCAGTTTGTAGCCATAAATAAATTGAATGCAACACAGACACACTTATTTGTTTACATGCTGTCCAAGGCTCCCTTTGTCCTATAAGTAGAGGAGGCAGAGAAACTGCATGCAGCGTAGCTGAAAATATTTAATATCTGGCTCCTTAGAGAAGAAGTATGCTAGCTCCAGGTTTAGCAGATGAAACATGGGTTTCAGAGGACTCGGATGGAGCTAAATGTAAATCCTAGATACTTTTTCACTATGTGAAATTCCAGGGAAAGTTAAAGTTACTCAGCACTAATGAACCTCAGCATTCTAGCCTGTGAAAGAGCAGTGGCAGTGACTCGTCTTTTGTAAGGTTATTTCATCTTAGCTATAAGATTAATACCAGACACTAAATTGCTTTCACATTTTATTCTTCCTAATGGGTCTGAGGAAGCAATAACTAACTATATGTTGCTACAGTATCAACTCAGACATATTTCCTAGCAGCTCTTTTATTCAAAGCTGCATCTGGTTCAATCAAAAAAACTTCATTTAGATGAACAACCATTGTATTGCATAATGACATAATTTTAGTGCTTAAAATATGTGCATAAATATATGTTTCTGATGTAAACTATATGGAGTAAGTTATACATATATATTATAAAATGACTGACTTAACGTGATATTAGAAAAAAATTTCTCATCGCATTATTATAGTTCAAATTTATACTAATTTTCTAGGGACCTATATCTGGAAGTCACACCCAAATCATATTAGAAAAATGTAGATGAGACTGTGTGAATTCTGATCTTATAGTTTGAGAAGAATTTCTATTCTAACTCTGTCATGACATTAGCCTTCGATATTTGTCAACACAGGGACCATTTTTCTTTTGAAATATCCAACACCAGCTATTAGAGCAGAGTAATTTCTTTTCTTTGAAATTGTTTTAGATAAAGCCTTTTACAAATTGTATGTACCCATGTATCTAACATAAAAATGTATTAATTCATTCTCTGAATTGAATGTATTTAAATTCTCATCTTCATCAAAAATAATTTAAGAGCTACTCATGTTGCCAATTACATATCATATCAATTGCTTCTTGCTTCTGTCAGCTGCTTTATTTGTTCCCTCCACCACTAAGACAGAAATTGAGTTGCTAATAAAAATTGTGCTCATACGTACATCCCTAAGTATCAGATACAGTATGACGGCAGTTAGGTGTTCATCTGTGTGTACTGCGTTCAGAGAGAAAAGACAGTATTCTCAATCTGTTTTCTAAAATAAAATACATAAAATATGTATACTACATGTATCTATATTACTCTTAACATCTGAAAAATAATATTTAAGCCATATTAAAGTGGGCATGTACTTATAGCTGACATAGGCTTATTTCTTCAAATGCTCTACATTATCTCTTCAACTTACTGTTGTAAGAAATGAACACTCCAAAAGGCTGTTGCTGTCTCTGACTCATTTTAATTGAATTAATTATCGACTTAACCTGCAGTTATCTTACGATTTCTCTTTCATGCAGTTGCAAATTGTGTTTTATTCAACAATTTCAAAGGAATGACTTAGATATACAGGCTTACCTGAAATGTGTGTGTGGAGGAGTGTTTAATACAAAGAGCAATCTTTATATATTTCAGGTTCTTTTCTTTATGCTAACACTCAGCAGCTGTTATTTCAATACAGTAGAGCGAGAACCTATTCACAGGCTGGCAAGTCATACACAGAGCCTGTGGATTTCTTGTGGCTGGAGCCCATTGTATGCTATTTGAATAGAAAGCATCAGGTGAAATATGGGGAAATACGAGACACATACAACTGGCAAACACAACTAAAGATAAAACGCTAAGATGATATGTGCTTCTTCTGTTTTCTCAATACCCCCATGGTCTCGGTGTATTACAAAAATGTGGAAGAATGTGCTCAGAGGATTTTATAGTTGACAAATAATGCAGTGCATTGAAACAGTAGCACTCTATGCCTCCCAGATGATCTTGATAAAATTATAGTCAGAAATTTCAGAACTGGTAAATGGAGACATTTTCATAAGAAGGTGCTGGTTCACCTGTTTGTCTTTGGACTGTGTGGATTTTATTGATCAACATAGCCAATATTTTTCTGTACAACACGTAGTAAAGTGCAGAAGTAGTGGTACTATTAAAACCCTTTATAGTTGCCAAAGTGTTATTGTACCCATTTTTTTAAACAGTATATGTAGGTATCTGAGCTGGTATTGTTAGTCTTTTCGATGCCAGCTTAAAATTTTGGACACATCCTAAACTAATGTTTTTAAAGTCATTGAATCATCAGTTGTCAAACCAAGTGCAAATAGAGTTCTACCTGCCCTCCTTGTTTGAGTTGGAATCCTCTTTAAATGAAAAACAATACAAACTGTGCTACTCGGTGCTGACATCTCTTCCTTCTAAAAAGAAAATAATATGGAGGATTCTCAGGTGAGCATTAGTCACCTTAATATAGTTGTTGGTATCCAAAGTCTGTATGGAGAAGAAAACAAATGTCATATTCCAGGAGGGTGTAAATGAAGATCACTTACTACGTCATTGTTCCCACCAGAAAGTTTCCTGGATATGAAGTCTGAAAGGAAAAGAGAAGAGACACAATGTTATCGGGCTCTTTAAAGTTAATAGAGATGACCTGGACTATGATGGATTGAATTTTGTTTCAGAGAATTCTCCGAGCATCCCAAAGTCCAAGGAGATCAATGACTTCACTAGAGTCTCTTAAGAGACAAAAGGGTCTTTAAATGGAGATGTATGTGTGCTATGAGTTTCTTCAACCTCCAAGTAAGAAATGGAAGATCCATTCCCCAGCCTCAATACTGATGAGAAGTTCTTGGATAGAACCTTATGAAGTGAATGATATATGTTATATGTGTGTGTGTGTGTGT